>CAJNIZ010010990.1:41153-90113 GCA_905231905.1 Symbiodinium pilosum | reverse complement strand
GCACCCCATGTACCCTACATGCTATCTACTTATGGGGGACTCTAACCCCAATAATATACCCTATTATAATATAGTAGTTTCCATTTTCTTTTCCATTATCCCTATATACCCCCAATAATATACCCAATATCTATCTACGTAAGGGGGACTGTAGGGTTTAGTATTTGTTTCTAGAGGCTGGGCAGAAGATGGTGACCCAAAGGCGTCAATCCAAGAAGCTCCCTGAAGCCTAAACCCGAAACCCGTTTAGGGTTTTGCTTTGGGGTGTAAGGTTTAGGGTTTACCATTTAGGCTCTGGGGTTTAGGGTTTAGGCTTTAGGGTTGAGGTTTAGGGTTCAGGGTTTAGGGTCCCCAGGTCCCCATGCAGCCGCAGTTTTTTCACTTAATTTTCCATGTTCCTCCCCTTCAGTTTCCATTACCTAAGCCCAGCTCAACTACTCTAATGTGAGCCCCAAAAAGGGATTATGTAGGTGCAGTCTGCGGAGGGGATTGAGTTGACGTTTTCGGGATTGCAAGTTCTGGGTCGGCGTTTCACATCTAAAGGCTTCAGCTGCCAGATTCGATAGCAACAGGGATGCCACTTCAAATCTGCGCAACTGAACAATGCTCCAAGCTGCAGAAGTGGTTGCCGAACGGCAGCAAGGACCAACTTTGTCTCTTGAACCCTATCCCTAAACCCTAAATAGTAGTTTCCATTTTCTTTTCCACTATCCCTACACAACCCCAATAATATACCCAAGATTCTATCTACTTAAGGGGGACTGTAGGGAAGGGTTTAGACCCAAAGCAGACAACCCACAGCTAACTTCGAAGCCCCGAACCTGAAGGTGGTCTGCTTATATAGGGGCCATACTGGAATAATGGAAAAGAAAATGGAAACTACTATAGTATATTGGGAGTATAAACGGGATAATGGAAAAGAACATGCAAACTACTATAGTATAATTTCTCAACCCTTTGACAGTTTTGGACGCTTCGACGATTGTTTTGGGCGTCAATGATCCCCTGACACCTTAACCCTTAGAGCTAAACGCGACGCCCTAAAGCCTAGACCGAAACTACAAACCTAAACAGACCTAAACCTTGCACCCCAGACCGTAAACCCTCAGCCCTATACAAACCTGATATAATCCAAGTTTGCATATCATTTTCGACTTGATTATTTCCACTAACCCCTAGGCCCTAAGCCCTAAACCTTCAAAATCCCCAAATCTTTTCCCATGACTTCAGGTGGCGCTTTTGGCCAGCAGAGTCAGGCCATTTTCTAGCAATCCCAATGCCGAACCGAGTGGTGGTGTTTAATGGAGGTCCTAGAGGGGCGTCTAAGGGGTCATATAGGGGTTTATAGGATTAGTGGGGATGCTGTACGTGTTTTGGGGCTTTAAAGGATTGACTAATGGAGATACTTTGGGGATTGTAGCTATCACATAGTGGCTATTGAGAGGTATACCGGCTTCCCAAATCCAGAAGAGATTGCAGGGGAGGCAGTATCTTAAATGGGGATTCTAGGCCCCAAGGAATTACATAGAGTAAGATGATTTCATCCTCTTTTTGGGTATACTATCGTAGGAAGGATATTACCTTACAAGGTTGAACCACCCCCAACTGCGCAACTGGAGCCAAAATTTCGTTGTAAGGATGATTTGGGAGTGTCTAAGACGTAAACTTTGGGCCTTAAGACTAACCCATGAACCCTAAACCCTAAACCCTAAACCCATATCTGCAAATTGTGTGTTTTTTGGGGTGAATCCAAAGGAGCCCATAGGGACCTCAGTAGAAGCCGGGAAGCTGGTAGAGCAGCCTCCACCGGATGTAGAGGGTTTAGGGTTTAGGGTTTACAAACCCTCACAAGGAATTCTGAATATCATGGTCCTAGATTCCTGGTGCGATTGTAGTACGGGGTACCTCAAAGAGACCTTAACATGATGTTATTAACTGTTGAAGGCCCCTACAGGGAACAAGAGTTCCGAAAGAGGGAATTCGGCATTGACCGTTCTTTTCAAAGTTCCAAGCTCTTTAGCCCTCACTGCCTACCGGGGTGCATCGGATTTAAAGTGGAAGTTATAGGTTTTGATGGCAACTTCATCTCCCCATTGGGGATGCCAGCATGTTGCGACCGAAGCCTTCAGCTTGGTTGCTTGCTTTTTTCATCCCCCCAAATAATAAATCCCGGGTTTCAGGGTTGTACCCCTGGGTGTTGGGATCCTTTTAGAGGACTCCAGGGGACCAAATTGGCCGCAAAAAGGCGATGTTAAGGCCATATTGGAGAAACACCTTAGGGTACAACCCTGGAACCCTTGAATAAGAGGACGTTGAGAAACCCAGCCTTCTCAAACTAAGACCCCATTAAAATCAGGTGATGGTCACAGGGTCCTATGTTGGGGTTGGCGTTACAAGAATCCTCGTATTGGTTTAGGACATAAGGTCCAAGAATTCTTGTTTTTCCCGCTCAGATGGCTTTGAATGCTCTTACTGCAGCAATCGGTCTTCATGATTTTGCTAGTTGATGGGGGTTTACATGTCACTTGGGTGTTCGCTCTTAACCACGTAATTTCTTCATGACGAAGCTCCTGCCTGCAGCAAATTACCCTTTGGTTGGTTCGCCCCAAATAGAAGTGTTGCACAATGCCAAACCCAAAAACTCGAAAGCCTAAACCCTAAACCATAACGCATACACACCCCTGCGTAATCCGCTTTCTATGCAATGACGTAGGATGTCAAGGGCTACTGTAGATGCTTGAGTAAGTAGCGACTTTACAGGGTTCAGGGTTTTCGTTGGGGGTAGTGAGGGATATATATATATATATATACGCGGAGATATAGGGCGTACGGCAATGGACAAGGACCTGGACAATGACTGAAACGGGAGCTGGGATTGTATGGCTGGTTCTGGGGATGTAGAAGCCTGAAAATTTTTATCCAGGCTTTTCCATTACAATGCTTCCGTAACCATGACATATCGTGCGCGAAAACTTTATTCCAATGACTTGGGCCCGTGCAGCAAGCGAGAAAGCCACGAAACTGTTAACCGCATTGCTCTGCATGATGCTGACATGGGCATTTCTCAAAACAACCCTCTACAACCATTCGCAACAGCTCGTATCAGGGTTTATGGTCTTTTGCTTAGGTGGTTTCCTGAAATCCCTTTGCCATTCCAACATCTACCTCGGTTCCTTCCGTAGCAGTGCCCTCTTTTAGGTAAACCCTGGCTACACGTGGCAGTTTCTCAAAATGGTGCGTCGGAATCCTGCAACATGACCCCAAAAGTCCACAAACTTTCAATTATTCGAGGATCCCTTGGATTTCTGTTTTCTTGGGGGAAGGCCGCAAGGTCTGAACCCTTAACCTTCTACAGGGCATCCCTACACCCTAAACCTCAAATAACTTAAACCCGAAACCCTATTTTTTTTGGCTGCAAGGCCTTAATGTCCACTGGGGCCTTGATGACCTTGGCCGGTACCGTGTGATGCCCAGATGTCTGACTGGATCGGAAAACGGGGCTGTACAGGGTTTAAGGTTTAGGGTTTAGGGGATTTAGAGTTTAAAGTTTAGGGTGTTTAGGGTTTTAGGTTGAGGGTTTAGGGTCCAGGGTTTAGGGTTTAGGCGGCACCTGTTAAAGGGGATGCGCGGGTTATGTGGGGTTATATACGCGTATATAGGGTTTAGGGTTTAGGGGTTTCTAAGATTTGGGGTATCGTCTTGGTGGTCCGAATAAGAAGGATCATAGTACACTGGGTCTATATTGAAGTCCCCTTATTTTGAGACAGCTACCAAAAAGATTGTTTCGAATGTCATCCTTTTCAGACTAGGACTCTCATCTACAGCCCCAAAATACGGTGGTCCTTAGAAGCTCTCTGGCAGCAGCTGCCCAGCGGGTCTGCTCTGTCTCTGGGCTCTGGCCGTGCGGCAGCGAGAGCTGTCTGAACGCATTGATCAGGCGGCTTGGGAACGACAAGTAGCGCAGGCCACTCCTACTCAACGTGCTCTGCTCCACTCGGAGGCCGGCCTCGGGGCGAGAGCTTTCCTTGCTGCTGTCCCCAGCGGCCGAGGGCGAATGGAGGCGGCTGCCTTCACTCTAGAACTGCGGCAGCGCCTCAACCTCCCTGATGCCACGGAAGATTGCTGGTGTCCGCTTTGTGATGGCGTCCTGGACCGTTACAACCATCATGCTGCCACTTGCGTGGCGGGTGGTGAGCGCATTCAGCGCCACAACGCGGTCCGGGACCTCCTCTTCACCTGGATGCAACGAGCAGGCCTTCATCCGGAAAGGGAGCGTCCTGGATTGCTTCTTCCTCAGGCGCCCGATGACACCCAGTCCGCCCGCAGCGGCTGATATCTACATCCCTGCACTTGTCTTCGCCATTACGGCCAGGCAGGCCAGCGGACAGGTGCAGCAGCTGGTTCTTATGCCCGGCAAAAGGAGGGCATCTCCAAACTGTCCAGGCTTGCGAGACGCAGGGAAGTGTTTTTGTGCCCATGGTTGCAGAGACCACTGGCACTTGGGATGCCGGCGCAGCCATTGTGCTCCGCCATGTTGCCCAAGCAGTCGCAGCACAATCAGGGGAGGAGGCTGGCCCCTTGCACAGCACCCTCATCCAGGAGCTCAGCATCACCATCCGCTCGTATAGGGTGAGGGCGGCGCTGAGGCGCCGCCTGGCAGCTGTCGAGGCCTAGAAGGTGAGCACGGGGAGAGGTCTGTTGACAGACGCGGCTTGCTGATGGTTGCTCAGCGCCTGTTTGCTGGCTGTCGCCCTTTGGCGACAGCAGTTTGACCACAAGGCATGCTGCCGTCAAAGTGCTGTGCTGGCTGGTTGTGTGCTCTTCTTGCTTGTCTTCTTTCTGCCGATTCACAAGATGACCTCCGCAGCACGGCCTTTACATTGACGCTGGCCATTTTGCTGCTTGCCACCGGAGCAGCTTCTGCCGTTATGATCTTGTGCGGCCCATGGAACGGAAAGGAGAAGAAGACGAACAAGGCGAAGGGGAAAGCAATGGCCAAGGCTAAGGCTAAGGCCAAGGCCATTCCCCTCCCCAGCCACATCCCCGAGCCTCAGCCGCTGACAGCGTTCATATCGATGTGTTTCAGGAGGGCTCCTGAAGCTAACCGCGGAAAAGGCGCAGGTTTTCCTGCACCTGACCTGGGTCTCACATCCGGGACACCTGCCAGCGGGCAATGGAAACAAGTACGGCGTTTGTTGTGCTTGGCACCGGCGATTACGGCGAAGCCACGATCGGGAACCTAGCGCATACAGGCTGGGAGTTCTCGTGCTGGTGCGCTACAGTTCAGCACTGGGGCGGTCGAAGCCCGCCAGTGCTAGTTCAGATGGTGCCAACCACCGAGCATTTGAAGCAGCCGGACCCCGGGCTGCGTTTGGTGTTGGCTGCTACGCCGTCCAGTGGCAGGAGTGGACGTCCGACCAGGTGCGTCGACGCGAGCAGAATGAGGACGCCCTGCACAATTATGTTCCGAGGCATTCTTCTGGCTGTGCTGCAGGCTGTTGGTCGCAGTGGTCACACTTCCGAGTGTGCCAGTCATGCGCACGAGACGTGTGATTGTGGTTGGAGCTGGGTGACCACAATGTGCCTACAGCCATGAAGCGTTCCTTCTAAGAAGAGCACAACACCTTACCGCAGATTGTGATGGTCCCCATCTTAGCACTTGGTAGTTTCCCTTAAACCTGCAAAAATGCTGTTATACAGGTACCCCTACTTTTGGTAAACCGCCCTTCAGAGATGCTAGGCATGGGCTTCTTTCCCCTAGCAACAAGGCCGATAACTACGGGTGCTATGTGGAACGTGTCCTGGGTTGGGGGTGGAGCTTTCATGGCTGGGGTTTACCTCATGCAGGTAGCTTCAGGATCTATCCGTGGACTCCACACCCTCCATGACCCGAACTACGATGGATACCAAAAGTCCTGCATGACCCCAAGTACCTTCTACTTTACACTTATAGTATTCTCGCATAGCAAGGTCATGCACGATTTTTGGTAGCAACAGTAGGCCCCAAGTAAAGATCACGGATGATCACGGTAGGGAGAAGGCTGGAAAGTAGCTAGTCCCTTTATTCAATTCATCGCAAAAGGCATTAGCCTAGTAGTAACAGTTATTGTATGGTGGAAGGAGCCAAAGCCTGATGTAATTGGTTGCCCTTACATAAGAAACCCAGGCCCAACAAACAACGTGGGCAATATGGTGCCGCTGCATATATACTCCCCCTGAAGTAGATAGAATGTGGCCTTGGGTATATGATATTAAGATCCCCATATACCCCATATTCTGTCTACCTAAGGGGGACTATATACACCCACATGTTAGGACATTATGGATTCCAAACAGTGTAAGACCACCGGCCCAAAAGTCTCAAGCTGAGAACACGACTTTGATGGAAAAATACGAAGAGGCTGCACAAAAGAGCGCAATTTCGAGCCAAATTGGGCTGGGTTTGCTGTTAAGGAACTTAGTCTAACTTACTCTATTGGGGAATTATTTACTATATATACCCATTATGGTAATTTAAACCCTAAACCCCATGTACCCCCTATATGGTCTCTATATACCCATTATGGTAACTTAATTTAAGTCCCTCAACAGCAACCCAGTTGGAGGATGCTCCAAGCTGGAGTGCGCTTTGGAGGAAAACCGCAAGCTGCTTGACGCGGGACTTGCAATCACGGAATGCCCCGGTTGCGACGAGTGCGCACCCTAACAAATTCCATGGGTTGGAATAGCCGGAATGCGTAAGGCCACGTCTGAGGGTCATGATTGGGTTCAGGGTTTAAGGTTTATGGTTTAAGCTATAGGCTTTAGAGTATATATGAGTACAACTTGCGCTTTAAACGCCATTCGCCCGAAGTTTCTTTGCCATATATTTTCCGTGCGTGGTGCAAGAGTTGCATACTCAGAGCCTGTGGTTTCGAGCATGGAGTGCCAGCAACACTTGGCAAGTATCGCAAGAAACCTTCTGAAAAAACATCAGCCCTAGATTAGATCCTAATTCCCTTACCTTAACCCCTGAATCCTAGACCCTATATTCCCCTATATAAGGGGCCCCTATATAACTCTACGACCTGAACTACTTGAATCCCATGACCTCATCCCTAAAGGCTCTAGATCTCTCAACTCCCCAACCAACTGAATGCTTAACCCTAAAGGGATACTGGAAAACGACATGGAAACTACTATAGCGGGGTTGTATAGGGTTTAAGGGTTTTGGGGTTTAGGGTTCAGGACCTCAGTCCCATATCCTTCTGCCGGCCTCCCAGTGGGCGGTTTAGGCTGTCGGGTCGAGGGGTGGGTATGTAGGGACCTTGTGGTCTCATCATACTTACGCAGCATACATGATTTGGCACAGATGTTGCATCCAGAGCAGTGCCTTGGGGTTTAGCGTTTAAGGCCTAGGGGTTTGGGGTTAAGGGGTTCAGGGTTTAGGGGTTTAGGTGTTTAGGGTTTATGGGTTTAGGGCTTAGAGTTTAGGTGTATAGTATGCAGGGTTTAGGCTTCAGGATCGATTAGGTAAAGAAACAACCAAGTTTTTTTTTTCAGGAAATATCCAGTAGCCCTAAATATGCCCCGAGGCATCTACTGTGCTTTAGTCGTGCCTTGGTACAAACTCTTCATGATGCCTTTCACACTTCTGGGTCATTGTTGAATCTTGTTTTATCCTCTTGCCATGGTAAACAACCACTAAGGAGTACGAGGTCCTAAACCTCAAGCCCTAAGCCCTGAACCCCAAAGCCTAAGCCCTAAGCACTCTGAACCCTTAAACCCTAAGCCCTTAAGCTCTAGACCCTAAGCCTTCCTGCTTGCTGAAGCTCCCTACGCGTCTGAGGGCGATGGCAAGCTTGCGGGCCGAACGGCACGCTCGCAGAACTGGGGGTCTCCGAGAATTGAGGGGTCTCTTTAATGGGAACGTAGGGTTACATAGAGGTTAAACAGGAGTTCGACAGGGATGTATAGGGTTAGGATTTTTCCAAAATAGGGGGTCCTTGTAATGGAGAGTATGCCGTATTTGGGGTTAGGGCGGGCCTTTAAAGCCCCGAAAGCCTCAAGACGGATTGTATATGAGGTAGAAGGATTGTGTTGGCTCTGTAGGTGTTATGTAGGAAGGGAAGTCGACATAAGCAACACCCACGCTATGTCTGGGTCATGGTCAAGTGTACATAGGTAGATGGAACCTAAACCCTAAACCCTAAAACTTAACTTTTTTTTTGTGTTGATTGTATTGAGACTCAACAGCGAATTCAAGTTGACATGTTTACAAGAATCCCTGTGATTAACGAGGGTTATGGCGACCATGGGAAAGAAAATGGTAATTACTATATATTTTTTCGGGTTCAGGGTGTAGTTTAGGGGTTAAGGGTTTAGGGTTTGGTTTTATCTATCTGAACAGTCGGTCGAATTCGTACAACTGAGGCTTGCAGGCGCAATCCAAGTTTCTGGTGGCTAGTTGAACATACTCCTTATATCATCCCTATATGATACATTTCCTTATTCCCTACTAACCCGAAACCCTAAGCCCTAAGCCCTTTACCCTGAAGCCTAAGCCCTCAGCCCTAAACTTTAAACCCTAAGCCCTAAACCCTTAACGATATCTTCCCTTCTTCACTACAAACCACCATTAAGAAAAGGGCTCAAACCATTACCAATATAACGAACCTAGGTTCCTTGTAGAATGGGGGTCTGGGGTTTAGGTTTCAGGGTTTGGGGTTTAGTGTTAAGCTCCTTGCAGACAATCAGCAACAACGGAGAATCACATCGAAAAGAAGATGGAAAATGAAATGGAAACTGTGGTCATATGGGACTTGAATTACAAGGCGAATTACCAAGTTCATGGTCCCAGATTCTTGTGGAACGATGGTCTAGGGTAGAGAATTGAAATGATATTGGTAGTGTTACAGTAGCGTCAGATGTCTCGGACAGATGTTCAACCCCCT
The DNA here is from genome assembly GCA_905231905.1 of Symbiodinium pilosum. Classification (NCBI taxonomy): domain Eukaryota; class Dinophyceae; order Suessiales; family Symbiodiniaceae; genus Symbiodinium; species Symbiodinium pilosum. The sequence goes on along the minus strand of CAJNIZ010010990.1, from coordinate 81,180 downwards.
AATAAGCTCACCATGAGCTAGGCACTAAACCCTAAACCCTAAACTGCATCACAGGCTACGTGGGCTGCTTCTCAGACGACAGGTTTGTTTGGTGTAGGGGGAGACCCCGCACCCTCATCCTTATAACCTAGGCATTCTCAGACCATTAAGCATAAGCCCTATCCCCCCAAGGCCTACAACCAATGCCCCGCAAGAATTGCTCTTGCCAAACTAACATGCAGCTCCAAACAGAGCCCTGCAAAAACTGCTTGCAAAACGCGCTATGTGACCCACTGTTTTCGAAACCCCCAAACCCTAAACCGTAAACCCTAGACCCTAAACCTTAAACCCCATACACACCATAGACCCTGAAACCAAAAGCCCTCTACCTGGACATCCATAGACCGAGTTTAAACTCTAAACCTTAAACCCTAAACTCAAAACCCTACCCCCCAAACCCGAAAAACCTAAATCCTACATCCTACACCCTAAACCCTACGCCCTAAGCCCTAAACCCTAAGCCCTCAACCCTAGATCCTAAACCCCTAAACTTGCGAGGTGGCTCATGGTTGCTGGGGTGATGGTCCCAAGAAAGCAGGCGCCTGTCTGTTGCAGCCCTCGGGTTTAGGGAGTCGGGTTTAGGGATGTTTAGGGTTTAGGGATGTTTTTACGCTTGCCATGCGCTTCCGTTTGGGGATGTTTAGGGTTTAGGGTTTAGGGGGGGCAAGGAGCGGTTTTGTTGCAACCAGGGTTAGGGCTTTAAGCCAGGGTTTAGGGTCTAGGTATAGCGTTCAGGGTGTATGTATAAGGGTTTGTAGAAGTCGGGCTTAGGGATTAGGGTCTAATTTTTTTGGTGTATGTTGGAGCACGATCACGATGGTTAGCTACTTGGCAGCTGTAGTTGCAAGCAACTGTAAGTCTTCCAAGCCTTGCTTACGTTAGGTCGTCATTCCAGCCCCTAAGCCCAAATCTCTAAGTCTCAAACCTTTAAACCCTACACCCCAAACCCTAAGCCCTAATCCCGAAGCACCTAAGCCCTCAGCCTCTAAACCTTAAGCCCATAAATCTCTAAATCCTAAGCCCGAATTCATAAGTCGTCTGGACCTCCCTAAACCCTAAACCCTGGGAGTATGAGGCATTGGGTTGGCTCAGGGCACTTAGTAAGTAGAGTAAAACGGGGGAGCTTTTCAAGGGGGTTACAGGGAATTTGTAGGAAAAATACCTATGGTTTAGGGTCTAGGTTTAGGAGATTTATCTGAAGTAGGCTATAAAGGTGCTAATTACTTTCTAGGCCAACTGAACCTTCAAGTGGGGTCCCGGGTCCCAGGTTGAACCCTCAACCCTAAAGCCTGGACCCTGAAGCCTAAACCCAAAACCCTGAACGTAAGCGTGAAGCTGTAAGCCATGAGCTCCCAGCATCCATCACTAATCTTCCTCACCCTAATAATCCTTCCTACCCCCTGAAAGGGTTATATAGGGATCTTGCGTGTAGGGTTAGGGTAATATAGGAAGATAGGGTACACAAGTGTATAGAGGTGTATACACCAATCACACTACCTAACCCCTTTTCATAGAATACCACGCTATATCAGGGAGAGTGGTCAATATTATGTAGGGGGGATGCCTGCGCCCCAGACCTCCAGGTTTAGCGCGGTAACCGTATTTGTAATGGGGATACCAGAGTCTCCAAACGAGAGTAAGGTCACATACTCCTTAGGGCTATGGATTTTTAAAAGAAAGATATAATCTGATTTTGTCAGCCACCAAAAGCCTTTACTCATGCGTATCAGGCTCCCAAAGTTTAGAGCCCTAAGCCTTGTTTCCAGGCGTCTTCAAGAAAAACCTTCCCAAGAACATCGCAGAGAAGAGCAAGACCTTCGAGGCGGCGGTTGCCCTGAGTTTTGTGGCGCCAGGATGTATAGAAATTGGGGTTATAGTAATGGTAAAAATAATAATAGCAATATACTAATAGTAATAATAATAACAGTAATAATAGTAGTAATAATCATAATTTGAGCTTTGAAATTTAGGTTTCTGGGCTTGGGTTTGATTTGCTTCTCCTGGGCAGCTTTTTGCAAGATGTGCGGTTTTGGTACACGATCCTCCATAATACGGTTTAGGGTTTAGGGTTTAGGATGGTTTAGGGTTTATTTAGGGTTTAGGGTTTAGGGTTTATTTAGGGTTGAGGGTTTAGGGTTTAGGGTTAGCGTTCAAGCTTTCATAAGGTTAAAGGTAACCACTGTAATATACTTCATCCTGCCTACTTCTAATGAACCGTCCCCAATTCATTCTGAAATCCATCCCTACAAAGTCCGTCCACATTGCGAAGATTGAGGCTTTATGGCTCTGATTGGGTTCTTAGGTCCCTACCCTCCCTGGAACTATCATGGAACCTCATGGAGCTTCGAAAAAAGGCAACAGTCTTCTCAGGATGCATTTTGTGTGCTCAAAGAACGCCCCGCTTTTTCTCGCATATCTGGGCCCAAAGCTTAACCCCCCAACCTTAGACTCTAAACCCTAAACTCTAAATCTTCTAAACATGGGATGCGTTCCGGAGTCTGGGCCTTGCCCGAAGGGCATCTCGCTTGGATCTCTAAGTGGAGAACAGGTCCGACAAACAAAAACTTTCCTAAACACCATCCTTGGGACTTAGCTTGGACCTTAGACCCTTAACCCTTTGGGATTCCCTGATATTCTTATTACAGGTAATTAAGGGTTAACCCTTAGTAGGGGTCCTAAGTGCCACGTAGCACCCTAAACACTTTCGAGCCAGGCAGCGCCCCATCCGGCAACACAGCCGAGATCCCAGAACGTCTCTGCTTCTGAGCATCTTCATTTGAGCTATCATGGCTGTAAACTGAATTCCTTAAAGGGGGTACTGTAAGGAATTATATTGGGGAGTATTATAGGGGTACTAGGGGGGATACTAGGAGTTTAGACTATGGTTCATCTTGACTACCTCAAGGATTGCGGGGCCAAAGACAGTTTTTTTTTTTTTCATTTTCAAGCTATCAGCTTTTTTTTCTTTTTTGCGCTTCTTTTGTTGCAGACTTAGTTTGGGTTTCCAGCAGAAGAAGGCCACAATATGAACTCCCAAATATTAGAGTCCTTCCACTACTTGGAGGGTCATGGGGACTTAGTAAGTAGGTTAATAATAGGGAAAGCTGGGAATATTTTAAAGCTTATAAGGGTTACTAAAGTACTTACTAAATCCCCATGACCCTAAACCCTAAACCCTAAACACCATGGTCGTTTCTGTTTTCTTTCGTTATTAACCTACTGACTAAGTCCCCTATGACCCTGCAAGTAATGAGGCCCAAAAGTGACCAATGCCGGGCCTCAAGTTTTAGAACCCCGTAATTATGGTTCAGGGTTTAGGGCTTAGGATAAGGTGCTCCATATTTCCTGTATAGTTGTGGTCTATGGTACCTCAAATGGACTTCAAAAAATTAAAAATGCTCTTGCTACCTTTCTTAGACTCCAAATGTCTGAAACACACTTGAAGGCTCATGTCGTTCAGCCTTGCTGGAGTGATAACGAAACGTGCTTTTTCTGTCATAAATTTATGCGCTTCTCTGCTGAGCCCAGCAAAATCACACGTACCTGTGCCAGCCCTGGAGTCATCTCTGACTCTTTGGCTGCTGATTGGCTCCAGCAGTTTGATGAAATCCTTCGCAACATCAGGAACGTCCTGAACAAAATTTGCTGAACTCTCTGTCTTGATTTGCCGCTTATCTGCCCTCTAACTAGTTAACCGACCTGCGTGTAATACACACTCTGTTTCACCTTCAACGACAATGACTTCTGTCCGCATTTACCTCAAATGGACTTCAAAATGATATAGGTAATTAAATATTTAGGCTCCTGTAGTACTGCCCCCACTCTGTAACAATTGGATACTATAGTTATGTATGGTCTTCAATATGACCCTGAATATAGACTGCTGCACGGTGGGGGGCAGTACCCAACCTATAATGTAGACCCGTGATGAATTCACCCACTCCCCTTGATAGGGATTTTTGTAGGGATCCTTACATTAAGAACCCTAAACCCTAAACCCTAAGGCCTCCAAAAGGAGGAGGTTAACTAATCACGGGTCTGCATTGCCTTGGATGCCCTCTAAAAGGGGTCAAACTTTTGGAAACCCCTCAATTTCCTTGGGGGCATACACGGGGAAGCTCATAGGAGGGATTCTACCACTGACTAGCTGGTTATCAGTAGGGTTTAGGGTTTTTAGGGTTCAGGATTTGGGTTTAGGGGTTTGGGGTTGAGGGTTTAGGGTATTGGTCTAAGGTTTAGTGTCCAGGATTGAGGGACAGGAGGAGTGGCAACGTAAGTGGAAACTGGTACTGGGTTTTCCCAGTAGGCCTCTCCCCCCTTTTTTGTTGTCATGAGTTCTTTCACAATGAGGATTTTAGGCAATCCTACTGGGGGTTATACATTAATTAGGTTACTTTCGGGATGCATTCTGCCATTCCCTACCAATCTCTCGCCTAATACGGAGCAGTATGAAGGGATTAACAACCAACAGGCTCAACACTCGTTCGTCTTAGCCATGCACACTGGAAGAATGAATCCTTCCGATCCAGGGTTTAGGCTTTAGGGAACATCCGCCATTCCCCCTCTCTCCTGCTTGCTCATAGTCCCTATACCCTATTACTTCACTCTCCACTACGAACCACTGGTAGCATTTATCCTTAGACCAACTCCTACACCCTAAGCCCTAAACCCCAAACCCCACCTAAACCCTGAACCCTTAACTTTGACCCTTGAACCCTAAACTGTACACCTTAGATCCATCAGAAGTCCTCAACCCTGAGCCTACTGGGGGGCCCTGAAGAATGATCCGACATCCTTTTGATTTGAGCTACCCTAAACCAAAATGATACAAGGAATCTAGGACCATGATATAGGCAATTATCCTTAAACACCCCTATAGAACCCCAGCCCAGTTTCCCTTTGATTTTCCATTTTCTGGTCAATTTGGTTCATAATGCCAGTTAGACTCCAGCTAGCGTGCAGATACCGAAGGCCTAATCCAGTGGAGGTCTTGGACTAGCCTCATGTGCTTACGACTGGCCTAGCCAGGTACGGAGCAGCTGGGGGATGTGTTCGTTTTTTCCCTTTTCTGCATCTTTCCCTAGGCTTGAGTAAGATGTTTGGCTGCTATCATACTAGTGTGACGTCAGTGGTTCACGAGATTGAGTGAGTGCAGGGTAGCTACATGCCCGCCACGCTCAGAGCACGCCCGAGCCGCGTCCAATTCATATGTCAAGTAGGTTCTCCAGTATTGAGGATAATCTCCCATAATATTGGTAGGGTGCACCCTTGACCTGGAACCCTAAACTCTACACCCTAAAGCCCCAAAGTTGAAACCCGAACCCTGTACTCATAACCCTAAGCCCTGAATGGATTGGGTCGACAAGGTTCCGGCGCTTTTACGAGCGCAGCGACCTTCCGATTGCTGTGCGCCACGGCACAACGCCAACCATCGACTGGAAGGCTCACGGTGGTGGGTTTTGGGTTTTAGGGTTTCAGGGTTTAAGGTGTTTGCGGGTTTAGGGTTTTAGAGTTTTAGGGTTTAAGCTGTTTGGGGGTTTAGGGTCAAAGGTTTTAGGGTTTAAGGGGTTTGGGAGTGTAAGGTTCAAGGTTTAGGGGAACGGGTTTGCGTTTTTGGGGCTCCCCAGTCGCCTCAGAGTTGCCATTGCTTGTACATATTATAGAAGGGATACTACCACAATAATTGAGAATCAAATGTACAGAAGTGAGCATGGAAATGGAACCTGGCATTGTTTGCTACTGTTACTACTGCTATCATCTATTTTTGTGTCAGGAACGGCATTGTGGTAGTAGGAGGAGGACTGGGGCTAGCACTACTAGGAAGAGTAGTACCGGAGACTGCAGTAGCAACAGTTGAGCTTACAGATTCCGCGCAAACTTCTAGGGGACGGCTATTGCCTTTCGCAGTGCAACAAGCTTTGAGCAGCAGTACCTGGACCCCATGGATGTCCTGATCCTACACCCTTACCTCTAAGTCCTCTTTTGCAATTCTTGTCTTCTGTTGCCCAGAGGCATTTTTATGATGACACCTCTATTGCGGTCCAGCCAGAAGTCACAAGCCCTCAGCCAGCCTTTCGCTTGGAAGCACTCCAAACCTTACGCCTTAAACCCAAAACTGCTTTGAGCCCTGAACTCGACGTCCTGGACCTTATTTCGAGGTCCATGGATAATCACAACCCTGTGATAAGTGGTTTTAACTACAACCATATCAAAAGACGTAAGGGGGTCTATTCTTGTGTGCTAAGTACAGGTATGAGTCTAGCCCTATGAACACCCCAGTTTCCATGTAATTTCTTTTTTCTTCTTTCCATTCTATTCTCCGTTGAAAAATAGGTTGTGACCTGCAAGTCCACACTTAACCCTCAAGTTCAGGATTCAATTGTGATGTGCCCACCGAACTCTTAAACCCTACGCTGCAAACTTTGCACACCTATCCTCGAAACGCAAGTTCAGGCGAGCCACTGTCATACATCAATCCCTTTAACCCCCTATATGACAGGGTTCTGAGTTCAGGGGTATCTAATACCAGTTTCCATTTCATTGTCCACTTTCCGTTTTCATTTAATTTTCCATTGTAGTGGTTTCCGTTTTTCATTTCCATGAACACAGAATATTGACGGTAGTTTAGGTGGAGCCAGGGAGGCTCCATTTCATTTTCCATTATTAGGGTAACCCCTATATCACCCTATAAACGCTTCTAAACGGACCTACAGTAGCTACCAGAATTTAATCCCAACATATAATTACTCTATGATGACATAGTAGTTTCCATTTTCTTTTCTCCATTATCCGTACATGTGCCAATGTAGCCCCTACTTTCCATTATTGGTGTATATACCCCTAATTCTTAAGCCCTAAATGATATTTTCCTTTTGCACTATTACTATATAGTCCCTCTATATCTGTAGCCCCTACAGCTCAGGTGGAGCCAGAGAGGCTGGACTACATTTACCTGCTCCCCATTTTCTTCGATGGCTTGGTGGAAAAGGAGAATCCGTGCCCCCGAGGGTTCAGGGCTTTGGAGTTCAAAGTTTCGGACTTCAAACCCCGAACCTACAGGGCTTCAGGGACTTTTGTTTGCCATGACTCTTTTAGGTCGTCCATCGGCGTGTGAAGAGTTCTTGAATTCAGCAAAACAACATGGACATGTCATAAACACTTGTCAAAGTGGTTTAGGGTTTAGTTTGGGCTTCAGAGCTTTGAGTTTGGGGTTGAGAGTTAAGGGTTTAGGGTGTTGGGTGGCCAGGGTTTTGGATGGGCGGACAACTGCTAGCCGCGCTCCAGCCCAACATGTTTTTTGATTTTAAATGGTTCGCACTGCTCAAGGGTTAGTGTCTAGGGGCAGACCCTGATATGAAACATAAAGTGTGGTAGCCTGTTGTGTTTTGAGACCTGTTTCACGTTAATCCCTCCCCCCTATCAAAGGGATTCCCTCCCCCCAATGCAAATATTCCGAACCATATTTACTATCAGGGAGGATATTTTTCGTACGACCCGAACATTAGCGGAGGTATATAATGGGGTCCTCTTGAAATCTGATTGAGATCGTATAAATCTAATAAGGGACTCTTTCAAGTTAGGGCCTAATTAGCCACTATTTGGAATTAGGGCCTTATTAGAGACTCTTTCAAATTTGGGCTTTACTAGGGACAATTTCAAATCAGGGCCTTATTATTAGGGACTATTTCAAAATGAGGCAATATTATTAGGGACTATTTCAAAGCCGGGCCTTATTAGGAACTAAACGAACATGATTGCCAAGGACTAGGGAATGTAGAGTCATTCATGTTTTCAGTATTTATCAACCGCACCTTTTCTGAATGGAGGTACAGCTTCCTGGCCTACAAAGGGCTGCAGGACGCAATCCCTTTCCGGAAGCTCTTGGGGCACGTCGGCTCATAGGTTTTAGAGCTTCGGATTTACATAGGGTCCTGGTCCCTTGGTGGCCCTGGTTGAAGGCAGATTCTTCCATCTTACGATCTCCAAAATCAACGGTCCTTTTTTATTTCCCGTACCTAAATGGCGGGATTTGTACGGGAGGACCTGGGAGAAGAAAAACCTCAAGTCATAAATAGCTCCAGTCCTATAGTCTCTCAGAAATGCTTTTCTTGACGCAGCTAGTCTTTGGTAACATGATTCGTATCTCTACCTGGTCGCTGCAAGTATCCGTCTCCGTGATATCCTTAAGCCCTAGATCTGTCTCGAAAATCCTATAGTCCCCCTTAAGTAGAGAGAATCCAGGGTATATAAGGATCTTATTATAATATACCCAAAGCCATATTCTATCTACTTAAGGGGGACTATAAGCCCTAATCCCTAGACCTGACCCTACCTGGAAAGCCAGTTACCCATAATTATAGGCAACTTCCCCTCAATTTCCTACTACTTTGGGCATAAAGTAGCCCATGATTATGGGTAACTAGGCTTTCCAGGTAAGCCCTAAACCCTAAATCCTTAAGACCTAAACCTGTCTTGCAGCAAGGCATTGGGTTGCGCTTTCTAGGCCATCCAGGATCATCTTCAGAAGCCGTATGGATCAGAGACTAGGGCCTAGGGTTTAGGGTTGAACCCCGTACCAAGCTCGAACCCTTCAGCTCTGAGTGTGTATAGGGGTTTTCCCAATATAGGGGGTTTGGGGTTTAGGGTTTAGGGGTACCTTTTGAGGGTCCCCGGAATAAGAACTGAAGTATATTGGTGTCTATATTCGGGTCCCCCTACTCTGGCTACCGTATTAAGAAATCCCAGTGTTGTCGATGCTATTAGAACAGGCTATAGGACATTGCTTGATTCTAGCTACCGTTTCTGGGGTTGCTGTTAAGGAACTTAATTTAAGTTACTGTAATGGGGGAGTCATACTAGTTACCATACATATATACATACATTTCTTTAGTCCGTAATGGTGAGTTAAATCAGTTTCCTTAACGGTAACCCAGATTTCCCTACCTGGCTTCAGCTTCATTCATGCTAGGAAGCGCTGGTTTAGAGTTCTCGCTCGTGCTGGCTCAAATCTGTGCTGTATTCTGCCTGGAAAGCTTGCGTCACACATGCTCAGAATAGTGTTCAGGTAGGCCTGCAGGCAGTTGTCGGACTTGGGTATGTGCCAGATATGGGTTCCCCACATGACGTTCCACATCCAACATTCTGCACAGAGTGCCCCTCCAAGTTGTTGCTCTCTCCTTGTTGGATGGTTTGCTTGTAATTCTAAACGTGCCGCATGGCCTTGGGATACTAAACGACCATAGTGTCCAAAGGGTGCAACGTGCTAAACCGACCCCAAACACCATCAGTTTCCATTTTCTTTTCCATTATCCCCTATATACCCCCAATATACTATAGCAGTTTCCATTATCTTTTCCATTATCCCCTATATACTCCCAATATACTATAGCCCTAAACCCTAAACCCTAAACCCTAAACCCAAACGTAGGAACCCGACTTCTGGCACATACCCATTCGGTCGCAGCATAGAGTCCTGTTAGAAACGCCATGCCGCAGCCACCTTCGAAGAAGGTTGAGCTCCTGCAGGCATCTAGCTTTAGGGCTTTAAAGGGGTTAGGGTGTAGGGTTTAGGGTTTACGCTCTAGGGTGTAGGGGTTTAGGGTTCAGGGGTGAGGGTTTTGAGGTTTTGGGTTTAGGGGTTCAGGGGTTTACTGTTTCGGGTTGCGGGGTGACGGGTTTCGTAGGTTTCCTCCGACTTTTAGCGGGCTGCTGACAGGCGGTCTTGACAGTGGACGCGCTTTTCGCTAGAGAGAGAGAGAGAGAGAGGGTTTTGAGATTTAAGTTCAGGTTTGATGATGCTTTTGTTTTTTGGGGGTTTCGGGGCTTGGGGTTTTGCGGTTACCCTCCATCAAGCAACCTTTGTCGGGCTTCCATGCTTGTTGGGCTGTATGATCTCCAAAGTCAGGGCCATCATAGTTGCATAGCCAGTTCCCCAGTCCCAAGAACGCCATGAGCCCTGAACCCACGCGGTTTAGGGTTTTGAGCTTAGTGGGAGTTTGAAATTTCCGTTCCATTCCCATTTTCCCTTCTAAGCCACCAATTACTCGTTCCCCCCCAATTCCGGACTAAGTATGAGTAGGTGAGATTTCGCCGGCCCTAAATTTGGAACCCTGAGCTTAGTATGGCAGTCCGGTTCAACAGGAGGAAAAAGCCCAACAAAACACACTTAAGCCCCAAATCCTAGGTCCAAATCCCAGGCCCAAGCCCTGAAATCCCAACTTCAAACTCTAAACCCCAAACCCTCACACCCTGGCCCTTCACAGGTGCCGGTGGATGACAACAGGACACTTTTGACCAGCGACTCGGTAATACATGGGAGATCTACAAGATGAGCCGCATATGAGCAATAATCTAAATTCCTTAAAGGGGGGCTATATATACCCCAATAATGGAGAATCAAATGGGAAAGAAAATGGAAAATGAAATAGAAACTGCTATATATATATATAGATAGGGCTACACAACGGTTATATGAGCTATAGTCTAAACTCCTTAAAGGGGGGTTATATAGGGGATAATTTAGGGGACTATTGTAGGGCTTATTAAGGGGGATACTAGGAGTTAAGACTATGGCTCATATGAGCAATAATCTAAACTCCTTAAAAGGGGGGTTATATAGGGGATTATATAGGGGACTACTGTAGTGGTTATTAAGGGGATACTAGGAGTTTAGACTATAGCTCATATAGCCCCATGTTATATTGGAGCTATATGTGGGAACTATCCTCAGGGTTTAGGTTGTATCGGAATTATTTGGGGGATGCATAGGGGTAATATGTTTACAATGGAGAATCAAAATTGAAAACATCGAAAATGAAATGGCAAGTGCTCTAAACACCACACTTATATTCCCTGAGGGAGGTCCCTACCATCTCTACAACGTTACGATAACAATCGGGGCTTGCAGGGGGTTTTGTATTTTGCGCCAGTTGTTTGATTTCAATCAGTTGTTGTACGGATGCCAAGGTTATTATACATTTTGGTTTTGCCATTCTAGAAGATGCCTAAAGCCTGGGTTCTAAATCGATGCCAGCCTTTGGGCGCATTCTTAGGCACCGACCAGAATGCGGCATCGCCAGCAATGTCCAAAGTTGACGCATCGTGGCCCCTGCCAGGTTTGCTCTCCGGCTTCTGTGGATAGCAGTCAGGTACATCTCAGAGGATCCAAAAACCCCTAGAACGTAAACCCTAAACCCTGAACCCTAAACCGAGTGAATCACCAGGGGAGACATATATGAAGACGTCTTGGAGGCTCATGGGTATGTAAAGCCTACTTCTGACCCATCATAACCATGTTTTGGGACTTACGGATGGAGTGTAATTGGGTTATACGTACAATTATTGGTAGCTCTTAATTGCGCATGGACCTCCGCCTAGACATTGAATCCAAAGTCCTACGCCCGGGATGGCGCTTTGAAAGGAAGAAGTTGATGCGTCAGGTGTAGGATTGTGGATTAATTTGGAGCTTTTCGAGGGTGCAGGGTTTAGGTTTTCAGGGTTGAGGGTGTAGGATTTAGGGTTTAGGGTCTAGACACCCTGCAGTTTGTGCCGCAAGCATCTACTTTCCCAAAACTATCATGGAAGCCCACAAGATCTAAAAGGGGTCTAGTTACTAGTTAGTTTCCCTTCAATAGCAGTCTCCCAAAGGGGCATGGCGGCCCTAAACCCTAAACCCAAAACCCTAAACCTGGGGCATGACAAGGCTTCATACAGGACTCAGTTGGTGTTGTTGCTGCCCTTGACTTGTCTCGCAGGCGGAAGGGCAATGAGGGTTCGGCGTTTAGGTTCTTGAATTCCTTTACCTCATAGATGGTTTTACAAGCAGATAGGATTAACACATGGGGTATGGGGATGAGATGGGCAGCAGTGTTTTCGCTGGCGGCCTCAGCCTGTACATGTCTTTATTTTGTGGCTTCCATGGCTGGTCTCAAGACAATCCTTGATTTCGGGGTTCACATGCCAAGGGTCCTGTAAAGGAGCGCGAAAACAGCAAGGCCCTATATCCTGGATCCTATGGCCCTGAACCCTGAACCCCAGTCTTGCCATTGACAGAAGCCAGTTCTTCCCCTCGGCACTAAGAAGACATGCAACACCTAGTGGTCTACTGCTGAGCCAAACATTCCACCGTTTCGTTTGAAACATCCTCCCCCAAACTGAGACGGAAACCCATCTAGGTCGATTTTAGGCTTTGAATGGACAGTAATGTTTTGCTTTCTCTGGGGATGGTGAGCCACAATCGATCGCTGAACATTCCCGCTGTGTAGTCGCAGTCCTTTATATTCTATTGCTCGTCCGTGATTTCGCTCCGTGAAGGCAAACTCCCAGCCTCTCAGGGACATCGCGCAATTTGGGGTTTAGGGTTTATAGTCCCCCTTAAGTAGATAGAAGATGGGTTATATGGGGATCTTATTATAATATACCCAAAGCCATATTCTACCTACTTAAGGGGGACTATAGGTTCACAGTTTAGGGTTTAGCTCTGGTAAACATCTCCCAGGATCCAAGCCCCAAGCCCAGCATAGAGCTCGATAGTTACCAAGATTCTGATCCCACATTTCTGACTTTTTTTAGTACATGTCACCTCAAATAGACCTCGCATGGATGTTGGTCTTTTTCAGTCTTCTACACCACACAAGAAGGCATCAACATCATAAACCTCCAAAACAATCGAAGCCCGACAAGCGCCTATAAAGATGACTGTCTTTCAGGGGATTTGGAAAGGGACCTACATGGGCTTCCTTGTTAGTCCTGGGGAGGGTAAGCCTTGAACAAACTACTGTTTTGCTCCTTGGCTCCTTGCACCCTGCGTTTGGACGCTCGTGCTTCAGAGCAATGGACGGCGTTTATGCCAATCAACTTTATGCTATCAACGCATGTACCAGAAGTGCCAGAAGTTGTTGGAAAGGAGCCGCCGTAGGACACTCAGCTGAGACCGTTGAGATGACGGCTGAGCAATATTTGAAGAATGGTTGTGGTAGCTACCAAAGTAGTGGTAGCAGAAGTGGAGCGCACGACGAGAACAGGAAGCCCAGTCTTAAATCACTATAATAAGGAAACCCCCAATGTTTACCACATTCCCACATTATGTTAATCGAAACTAAGTTCCCTAACAGCAACACAGAAAGTAGCCCCAACTAATTAGAGTCATTATGGCAATGTGCTGCAGTGCTGCTGGCTTGCTGCGTTTTGGACGATTTGCCCCGGAGCTCGGGGCCAATGCCGTCGTACGCCACGCGCATGCGTTCACTGCTTCAAGAGCGAATGAGATGCCGTTGGAAAGGCCCTGTAGGGTTGGTGGTTTATCCTCGGAAGTTAGTGAATACTGGTACCAAACGCCTACATGATTCTTTTCGAGGATGATGCCAACTTGCCACAAGGAGGTCAAGTGCAGGAGGGAGGGCCTACCACCTGTGTTCCGAAGCAAGGAAATGGTTAACATGAGTTTCATATAGTTGCCGAGTTTGGGGATGGAAGAACCCATGACAGCTTCTTGCTGGCCTGCTAACAGCAGTTTGGTGTAAACCTTAGGTGGTTTCCCACCCGCTGAGGGTGGTGAAGCAAGTGTTTTTGAGCACCCTAGTGTAGAAACAGTACGCCTTGTGGTGACTAGTGGTGTGTATAGGGGTCCTTCAATCCCATAGTCCCCCTTAAGTAGATAGACTATGGCTTTGGGTACATTATAATAAGATCCCCATATACCCCGGATTCTATCTACTTAACGGGACTATTAGCCCGCAGTTTCCATTTTTTGGGGTACTCGAGTCAGAGCCAACAGCGGCACCATGGTGGTTCCTACTTGGGGGTTTGGGCAATGGTAGGCTTAGCCCCAAACCTCGATAAGAACTCATAAGAGCTATGATCGAAACTCCTTAAAAGGGGGGTTACATAGGGGATTATATAGGGGACTACTACAAGGGGTTATTGAGGGGGATACTAGGAGTTTGGATTTTTGCTCAGAAGACTACACTGCCCAGTGGTCATCAGCTAGCATGCGGCCCTCTTCCGGGAAACTAGCATTCAACCCCTAAACCCTAAACCCTAAACCGTGTTTCAACTTAGCTGCATCCCCAGCCCCCGACCCTGAGCGCTGTTACCATCCCTGCAGGAAGCAAAGACGAAATCTATGTGGCTTGCCTGTTTTCAGTTGTCTTTTGACCCCTAAAATCTAATTGTTTCTACATTGGGCGTTGATTGGCCACCAGTATTTGTACATGCCTAAGCTCTGGGTTGTTTACCTTAAAGATACAAAGGCCGAGTTATGATCAGTTAGCATCTTCTGGTCTTTCATCATGACTTAAACCCTAAGCCCTAAACCCTGAACATGATACAGCTGTGGTGCATCACGCAAGTGTTTGCATACCCAGAACACAATCCCGCGTTGTCGGCTAAGCTTTTCGGTGTTGAGGGTTTAGAGTTTAGGGCTTAAGCCCTGAAACCAAGCTGTGAATTTGGGTTTGAAACGGAAGCCGGCATCCGGGACCCCAGCCCCCGCAACCGAAATTCTAAAACCCTTACTGCAACTCATTACTTTGTAAGTAGGTTAATGATGACCCCTACAAGCCATATACCAACCCCAGTTATCCCTATTATTAGCCTGCGTGCTAAGTCCACATGACCTCAACGTAATCCTTAGCCCCCCACACCCAGAGTCCCAAACTTCAGGAACTGGAGCCCTTGAGCACGACTAGCTGGGCTGTTTACCGCACCGCCAGCGTGGTCTACGGTGATGGTCACTGTAAAGAGTTTACCATTTGGCTGGAGGAAGGCCCTTTGCATTGGTTCATTAGGGTTTACTTGTAGGTTAGGGGGACTTAGAAAGCAGGTTAATAATGGGGATAACTAGGGCTACTAATTGGGTTATAGGGGTTCTTAACCTACTTACTAAGTCCCCGCGACCTCCAAGTAGGGTTTAGGGTTTAGGGGCTTGAGCCGGAAACCCAAAACCTTAAAGTGATGTTTATTACTGCTCTCTAGGCCCGCCACACCCTATCCCTCAACCGCAGACCAAACCTACATATCCCAATTTATTGCGATGTACCCCAAGATGCCGCAACATACCCCAATACACCCCTAGATACCTTGTATAGCCCTGTATAACCATTAGAGACCCTGCATGTCCTGGAGCTATCTTCCTTCTTTTTTGAAGCGGCTTAGGCAGCGGACTGGTATGGTGGGGGAACGGCAGCCGCCTGGCTGCGTTAATCTTAGGCTCAGGGAGCCTTGTTTAAGGGGATATTGGATTTATACAGGAATCCCTTCAAAAGAGATCTAGGATATCCAACATGTATGAACGCCTTCTTAGGTTTGAGGGTAGGCTTTGGGTTTCAGGTTTGGGCATATAGGGTCTATAGGGTTTCGAGATTTAGGGTTCCAGGGTTAGGCTTGTTATACGGGTTTATGGTTTGGGGGCTTTAGGTTTTCAGAATTTTTGGCCGTTTCAGGGTTTTGGCGTTTTGTTTGGTGGCGGGTCTAGTCAAAACAGAGGATGGGTAGGCCTTGTATGGGGTATTGGACAGCTACATAATGACTCCTAAACGCTGAGCCCTAAACCCTAAACTACATGATGTTCAGCGAAGGCATTAAGCAAGGCAGACCCCTGGTCAATGACCCCCTCTCTTCATAGGTATCGTCCCCTGTAAGAAGATAGAATATGGGGTATATGGGGATCTTATTATAATATACCCAAAGCCATATTCTATCTACTTAAGGGGGTCAATATTTGCATAAGGATCTGAATATCAATGTCATGACAGACCAGGCGTTCAATCACAAACCCTACACCCTCAGCCCTTCAAGTCTAACCTTCAACTCTAAAGACTCAGGGGCCTGCACGGGAGGAGGGTTTGTGATTTTTCCGACGTTGGATTTACCAGATGCTTGGAAGGTGCCAAGTGTCCCAGCACCTTCATGTCGTGGTCTCCCAAATTCCTGGATCCCTTTGCAGAGGTGGATCATGGTAGGTTACGAAATGATTTAGACCCTAAACCCTAAACAACCTCCTAGTCCCCCAAGATGACAAGGACCCAAAATCTAGAAAGCAAATCGGGAGTTCCATCTTTGGAAGTACTCATATCCCGAAATTCAGTGTTGCCCTAAAGAATCATAGGCGTTCAGCTGACGATGCGATAGTGTAGTAGATAAGTAAGTATACGCACATGCAAGACTACTCTGACAATCTGAGTGTCCGAGACCTAGCTTAAACGACCTGATAGCCGAGTTCCTGTCCTTATTGGGTGTACATGTGGGTGGTTGGTCAAAATTATGGTCCCTTTTTGGATCCCTATTATAATACGGCACCTAACATTTAGGGTACCCAAAAAGGGATCATAATTTTGACTGCCACTCATGTGTCCAGATGACTACAGCTGGGGCTTTTGGTGCAGTGGTGCCGGAGCCTGGCTCTTCACTGGAGGTTTCCCAAAATTAGGGGTACCATTTTGGGGGTCCCCATAGTAAGGATTATACTTTTTTGGGGTCTATATTGGGGTCCCTCATTTTGGGAAACATCCACTACCTCTGATTAGCAAGGAATCAAGGAATGGATCCTTAGAGCAGTCCCTATTCAATGCCCAAAGTAGTAGTCTCCGTCTCCGTTTTCTTTCCTTTATTCTCTGCTGAGCAGAGGTAAAAAGGAAGGCTGGAGGCAATCCATGACGCATCAGGCTGTAGAATCAAAGGCTGAAGCAATATGTGTGCTACCAAAGCCCGTTTTGGTTTGATGACTTCCGGTTTCCCATTCTAGAGTTTCAGAGGCGGAGGGTTTCAGTCACAATCCTTGAGTGGTCTCAGCTGTCTGGCTGCAGCTTCGCCGGGTCATTCCTGTGCTGAAGACCGCGCACGCTAGCTCAGCTACTAGCTAGAGGACTCTGACTTCAAATACCCACTAAACTCACTAAACCTCCTAAACCTCCTACCTAAACTCTCTAAACACCCTAAACCCCCTGGACCCCCTAACGTCCCAAACCCTGCATACCCTAAGCCTTTACAGCCTAGACCACACATGGCCTGACTTAAGGCTACTTCTTCGAAGTGGCAAAGTTCGAGGGGAACCCGGACCCTGCCCCAGCAGCAAGTGCACTCATTATGATTACTACGGGTTTAGGGTTCAGGGTTTAGGGTTTAGGGTGTACTACTACTACTACTACTATTACTACTACTACTCCTTTCACTATTACTATTGCTACAACTACAACTGCTGCTACCTTTCTTGTCTTTATAGATACCATGAATAACCGTCGTAATTTATTACTTGTAGTGCCAGGGCTTCTGCTGTGCCAGAAACTCAAGGGTTTCAGGCTTGTACCCCTGGCTTTAAGATCCTTTAACACAACCCTAGGGACCATGGTTGTTCATAAGGGTTTAGGGTTTAGGGCTTACGAACAGAAATGAGCTACTGTTAAATTTCGGCTTATTAAGCAACCCTTATTACCCCTAATAATGGAGAATCGCATGGAAAAGAAATGGAAAAGAACATGGATAATGAAAATGGAAGCTGGGGTTATGTAGGGGTTTTAAGGGATTACGTGAGCTATTGTCAATATTAGCCTTTTTGAAGGGATCCCTAGCAGTGGACATAGGGGTCCCTCCTGTAGATTAGTGTAGTCCCGATTATGGTCCCCAATAAAGAAGCCATGTCCATTAAACAATATGGCATATATTTGTCATTCATTTGAAAGGATCTATTAGGTGACTTTTTCGTGTATGACCTTAGGGTTGCAAACCTGGCGCCCTCGAGAAACCGTTTGGGTCGCGGGTGTTGGTTTAAGCTCCAGGAGGAGGTGCTGCAACCGATGCCGCGTCTTGAACCTAAACGTTCGGCTTCCTCTGCAGGTGGTGCCACCACCACCACCGCCGCCAACGCCACCGTCGCCGCCGCCGCCACCACGGCAGCGGCCGCCCCTCCTTCCTCTCCGACGATGACGACGGACGGGCAGCGACGATGACAGTGCTGATGTTAGAGACGTGTCAGTGGCGATAGCAACGATGCGACAAGAACCTTATATCAGATTCTTCTTGGTGGCCTCTCTTCGCACGTTCCTGGATTGCTTCTTATGCTGCTAGCAGCACTCGCAGCTCAGGATCGTATCACATGGTATCCTCGAGATTCTTCGCGGTGGCCTTAGTTGAGCGTGCAGGGTCAGCGACAACCCTCTTACCGTGAAGGGTGGAGAAATCTGAGATCATTGGGGTTGGGCTGGGTGCCCGACATGTGTTTCTTGCAACGTTGTGGCCTTTTTAAGGACAAGAACCGAAGGATTTCCAATGGTAGCTAGTTTGCTTCATGGGGTTGGTGGACTCTCCAGAGTCTCTATCGCAGTGTGTCTCATTGTTATGGAGGTGTACAGTGGACATATCCCAAAAACCATAAGATCTTATCTTATCACTTAAGCAATCGCCCTGCAACCCCCTAGGCGATCAACGCAAATTCTCCACACATCTGATCCAATCATAGTCATAGCAGTGCTACACATAGCTACCGTGACTGTTATGCTTGCCCAGGTAGTGATGAGGATAGGCATTGTGATCTCGTAGTGTGGTCCTCAGTTCAAAGGACCCCCCCATATGTTGGAAGCCTCGATATAACACAAAACCCTAAACCCTAAACCCTAAACCCTAAATCAACCTTACCTTGCAGGCCGGTTTGGAGGAGCCATAGGAGCCCGGAACCCCAAAGCCTCAGCTCTGAGCCGAAATCCCTTGTTAGGGTTAAGGGGTCAGGGTTTGGGGTTTGGGGTTTGGGGTTTTAGGGTTTAGGGTTTGGGGTTTGGGGTTTAGGGTTTGAAGTTTGGGGTGTAGGTTGGACAATGCTCCTGCTTTGTAACAGTTGGATAGTATTCTTACTGTACTGCTTTCTACAGCCCTTGGTATGACATCCATCATAGACTGTTACAGGGTGGGGGCAGCACCCAGGGTGAAGGGTCGAAACCCTCGCCTTCATCCCTGCAATCAAATTCTCGAAAGGGTCGCGCAGAAATTTGAATAATTCCTTCGCAAAATTCCCTGACAGCCCGTGGAAACGTTTAGCATGCAAGCCCCATAAACCCTAAAACCTAAAACCTAAACCCTAAACCCCTAACCCCTAAAGCCTAAACCCCAAATCAAAGAACGCATCCTAGGAAGTTGCCTTTCAAGTGGAACTCTTTGAGCCCAGTTGAGGACTGCCTTTCACGATTCAACCTTCCCGGTTCAGGGTTTAGGGTTCAGGGCTTGGTTTAGGGTTCAGGGTTTAGGGTTCAGGGTTTAGGGTTCAGGGTTTAGGGTTCAAGGTTCATGAATCAGGCCTACTTTATGGGATCTGTTTGGGATTTAGGGTCTGGACTTGGGTTGAGGGATGAGGGATGCAGATCCAGATCCGGGGGTTAGTTCGTAGGAGCCTTCTCTGCCCCCTCAAAAAACGGATCAGGCTGCCTCCTGGGCCCTTAGCCCTTACAATTCCCTTATATTCCTAGGGTTTAGGGTTTAGGGTTTAGGCTCTTAACAGGGGTCCTAAGTGCCGAGTACTGTAGTGTCGTGGTTTTAGAAAACATTCCCGGGAGACCTTTCCCGGCCATAGAGCATTCTCGTGCCCGTGAGAGCTCTGATCCCACAACGGGGGTTGCAGTATCCACATGAACTGTAGTCTAAACTCCTTACAGGGGGTAATATAGAGGATCATCTAAGGGAGAATTGTAGGGGTTATTAAGGCAGATATTAGGAATTTTGATTATAGCTCAGATGACCCTAAAAAGTTTCTGTAGACCAATCGGTTCCCCTGGAGGTCCATGGAACCTCCACTAGTGGAGAATGGCTTGGACAATCAGATGGAATATGAAAAGGAAACTGCAGGGCCACCGTGCTCAACCCCAAAACTTGAACATTTGCATATTTAAGCCAAAGCAAACATGAGGAGAAAGGCGGTCACAGAGAGAAGTGGCGCAGCACCGAATCTGCCTACAGCTATGGCTACGACGACTACAGCCATGAGAGTCAGGAGGGCTTTGTTCAAAGTTATGGGCCCCCTTTGGTTATATAAGTCATAGTCTAAACTCCCTAAAGGGGGGTTATATAGGGGATTATATATGGGACTACTATAGGGGCTATGAAGGGGGCTACTAGAATTTTAAACAATGGTTCATTTGGATTATATTACGGCACCTAATATTTAGGGGCTATCAAAATGGTGTTCTCAAAGTTATGGGCCCCCTGTGGTTATATAGATTTAGGGTTTAGGCACCTAATATTAAGGGGTATCAAAATGGGACCTTGATCTTGGGACTGCCCCAGGAGGTTTATCCCGCCTCGCACGACGACAGCAGGCCGAGATGGTTTAGGGTTGCCTCTCTTATCCTATGAGTAGTATTCGATGTGGGGATACTTTGTCTTAGAGGGGACCACACGAGGACATTGCTGCCCAGCATAGGAGATTATCTAGGGAGATAAGTACGGTTAAAGGTGACCACATAAGGATATAGATACCAAGTATAGGAGGAAATTCAGGCCTACAGCTATTATCAGAGTGGATCATAGGAGCTACAATCTAAACTCCTAGTATCCACCTCAATAACCTTTCTCATACGCCCCATATTTGACTAGTTCTAGCTCATATGGGCCATGGTCAAAACTCCTAAAATCCCCGTCCCCTTTAGAATCCCCTATGTAACCCCCTTCAAGGATATGTTAGGTGGAGCCCCCACTCTGCAATAGTGACAATAAGGGATAACAAGGATTATATGAGGGTCCTCTTATCTTCCTATTATACCACTATTACAAGGCGGGCGTCTACCAAGCTCATATGAGCCATAGTCTAGACTCCAAGTATCCCCGTTATAAGCCCTATAGTAGTCCCCTACATAATCTCCCATGTAACCCACCTTCAAGGAGTTTAGATTATAGTTCATATGAGCAGCGTTTTTTGGTGGTTGCACCCAGTAAGATATAATTCCTTATGAAAAATACTATACTCCAAAAGGAGGATATAATCTTACTCTACAACAACAAAATAACCCTCAACCCTAAACCTTAAACCCTAAACCGCGTGGCCGGAAGTGAGAATCGTAAACTTTGAGCTGACAGATGGTTTGGGAAGAGCTCTTCCACAGCCGGCGCCCCAGTGGGTTGTTCCTGAGACATATCCGAACATGTCATATAGCAGTTTCCATAAATAGGGGGACCCCAACATAGACCCCCATTACTATAAGCCTTTTTATGGAGACCACCCAAAGAAAGCCTGAAGGAAGGACGACTTACTAGTAGTTAGTAGGGAATACGGGAATCTAATCCCTGTATAAGATATACCCTTATTCCCACTAACCCCAGTACCCTACACCGTAAACCCTATATAAAGTCGCCCTTTTTCCCTACTAAACCCCCCAGTAAAATGCAAAGGTTAATGAAGAGCTGGGATGAGGGAAGAAGGGCCCCAAAAGCAGGTAGGGTTCAGGGTTTGGTAGGGGGTTTAGGGTTTAGGGATTAGGGTTTAGGGTTTAGGGCTATGAAGTTAACCCAAAACCCAAATCCAGGGCGGGCCGCTCCAGCCCTGACGCTTTCTCAAAATCTTCCCTACACATCTCCAACAAAGATGAACGGACACCTGTAGTCATCTTAGGGTTTGGGATTTATCCTTATCTGTCCCAGGGGTCCTGAAGGGTGCCACAAAAACCTCACAGCCAGTCTTCGGGAAGACTTATGTCACGTCCATGCCCAGCCAAAGCTTAACCTTGCAGGCTTTCAAAAGCTCCATGCAGCCTAAGCGCTACTAGAACCTGTTTATGTATAATGAGCTTTAGTCTTAACTCCTGAGAGGGGGTCATATAGGGAGTATATAGGGGATTATTACCGGGGTTATTTGGGGGGATACTCGGAGTTAAGCTATAGCCACGCAGCTTTTGGACTTGGGAACTTGCTTCACCATTTCCGGATGCAAGGGTCATATAGAGTTTAGGGTTTAGGGTAACCTAGGGAAATGTGTATGTGTTATCTAGGGCTTTAGAGAGATAATGTGGGTATGTGAGGATTTTACGTGGAACATTCTGTAGAGACTAGGGATATTCCGCCAAACATGGAAATCAATGGGAAAGGAGCATGGAAATTCTAAAGGGAGCTGGGGAACGCGGAATGCAAGGAAGTCTACTAAAACCCTTAACCCTAAACCCTACTCTAGAGGATGAAACGACTGGAACGCCTCAATCCTCCTGCACCTACTTTGCCAAGCCCTGCACATATGGGTAGTTCCCAAAAGTGGGGTCCCATTTTGGTACCCCCAGATATTAGGTGCTGCAATAGAATCTACAAGCAAAAGGGGCCCACGATTTTGAGAATACTTCATTTTCGGCAGAACCCAAAGCCCTAAATCTAAAATCCCTAAACCCTAACATCAACCTCTAGCCCTGAGCCCTAGACCTGTGGCCCAAGGGCAAGAAGGATGCCAGGTGGAAGACTGGCTCCTGGCAGCCGGTGTCATGGCTGCACCCTAAACCCTAAACCCTAAAACCCAAAACCCCAAACCCTAAACCCTAAACCCTAAAACCCAAAACCCTAAACCCTAATCAATAAAACCCTAAACCCTAAACCCTAGCACAAACCGTTTGTGAATTGTCTAGAGGGCTCCAAAAGGTGAGGTAAAGGAAGGTGGGGTTGTGGGGTTTAGGGGTTTAGCACCCAGTAACGGTCTATATTAGGGGTCCTATTAAGGGCTATACATAACGATATTATGCTTATTATCCAACTGTTAGTGAGGGGGGGCAGTACCCAAGGTTTAGGGTGTCAACAGAATGGAGTCTGCAATTCGGATCCTTTAACCCACCTGCCTTCATCCCACCTTTTGAGCCCGCTGATTTATGGGTTCCCAAACAACCCCTCCCTTTCCTAATGCTATGCCCCGCTTGGGTTACCCGGCGAATTGAGCCCGGCTGGGGGGAACCAGGGTTTAGAGAACCCACGAGTCAATAAAGAACCCACCAGTCAAGAAAGGAGTCTTTGGATTCAGGGTTCTCGGTTTGTACTGTTTGGGGCTGGGTCTTTCTGGTAGAACTACGGAAAAAGATCCCCTGATTTAGTTCATACCTGCTGCGGGAAGGGCTCCTTTGAAGGGGGCCCTGATTAATCCCACGTCCTGCATCCTAAACCCTTCACCCCAAACTCTAACCCCAAACCACCTAATGAGTAATGTGGACGAAGGATTATAAGATTTGTATACCCAGTAGTTCAGGCCATACACAACCTTCCAGAGCTATGATCTTGCCATAGACACTTCAGGCTTAGGTTGGAAAATATTTTTCGATTTCCGTTACCAGCCTGTAAAAGCTATAGAAGATGGTAAGCACCACCCCTGGGAATCCCAACCCTTAAAGAGGATCTTACGCTTGATATGTGACAGTTGTAGGGCTCCATTTTTTCGGTTTCTTGGTACCAACCCCCTTTGCTGATGAAACCGTATTTTCGCACTTCAGAATGCGGGCGTTGTTGGGGTCGTGCTCGCTGGGCTTCGGTGTTTGAATATAAAGGATGTCGGGGATTTGGCAGGGGAGGAAGATATAGGTTTCGGGTGTCTTGGATAGGTTTTGTAACGCAGGCCGTGCTGTTGAGTTTCCTTGTCATGTGAGTGAGGCTTGGGGTCATGTACTTGGGTGCGCCCCTAAACCTGACGCCCTCGACTGTAACCCCTGAAGCACAAATCCCTAGCCCTACGCTAACAAGGGGATTACTGTAGTAAACTCCAAACCTCCAAAACTCGGACCCCTCAACACTCATGTACATATACATATATATATATGATTGTAATTGGATCCCAGTTTCGGGGGTTGGGGTTACCAAGACTCTGCCTGCAAAACGTTCAGGTTTTAGGGTTTAAGGGATTTGAAAGCGCTTAGTGCGAGAAAGGCTTAGCGAACGGAAAGGCCGCATATCTCTAAGTCTGAGTTTGTTACCCCCAAGAAGGGGGGCTTCTGAACATGACCTTCAGTTCTGTTTACCATAATTCCCGACCCCTAAACCCTAAACCCTAAACCCCAAACCCTAAACCCAAACCCCAAGACACTGTCAGGGCTCCTGGATAGCAACAGAAAAGAACTGCCCCTTCACCTCCTTTTTTGGCATCCTCCCTGCCTTGAGGCTTCAAGCCTAGGCCCGAAATCGTCAATCTGAATCTCCCTGCCCCGAACTTCCCAAAAACCCTGAAGTTTTCGGGGCCTAAACCCCAAACCCCTACACCCCCAACCCTACACTCTCAAACCCTAAATCCTAAACCCCAAACCCAAAACCCACAACCCTAAAGCATAAGCCCCTAAACCCTCCGCCTTGAATGGGAAAGCCGGATGCCCACTCTAAGGTTGGCTGGGAAAGTGAATGGACGGGAGAGAGGCTCAGCGGACTGCCCTCGATAGTAGGATTTAGGGTTTAGTGTTTAGGGTTTAGCATTTAGGGTTTAGGGTTTAGGATTTAGGGTTTAGGGTTTAGGGTTCAGGGTTTGTTACACCAAGGGACAGAGTTTCGCACTTCCTCCTGCTAAGTTCCTTGAGCTTCCCAGAGCTTCCAGTAAAGAGATTCGGAGTAGCCAAGCCGCAAATCCCAAAAAGCGAAGAACCCTGAGCCCCAAGCTGTAAACCCCACACCCTGAACTCCAAACTCGAAACCAGTTTAGGGTTTAGGGGTATAGGGGTTTAGGGGTTTAGAGGTTTAGGGGTTAAGGGCTTAGGGCTTAGGCCTTAGACCCCTAAGCCCCACAAACCCTAAAACCAGATTTTAGCTTCCATTTTCTTTTCCATTACCCCTATATACCCCCAAAATATTATAGTAGTTTCCATTTTCTTTTCCATTATCCCTATATATGATCCTAAACCCCTAAACCATAAGCCCTAAGCCCTCAACCCCTAAACCCCTGAACCTCTTGCCG
This sequence comes from Symbiodinium pilosum, assembly GCA_905231905.1. Lineage (NCBI taxonomy): Eukaryota > Dinophyceae > Suessiales > Symbiodiniaceae > Symbiodinium > Symbiodinium pilosum. The sequence continues at coordinate 56,273 of CAJNIZ010010990.1, read as the reverse complement.
CCAGGGGCCCGGGCCGGGCGCGCAATCAGGAAAGGTTTGAGCCTGAGCCTGAACACGAGGCCAGGGTTCAGGGTTTAGGGTTTAGGGCTTCCTGGGCTACTTTGTATAAGGAATGCTATTCATGGTCTTGGGTTAGAGGTTTACAACGGAAAGTCAAGTGGAAATTGGAATGGTCTTGAGGGATTTGCAGGGCTTAGGTTCAGCTGGACTCGCTGGTAGTAAGTGGGGAAGGAGTGGAAAACATGAAGCTACGCACCCTAAACCCAAACCCTAAACCCTAAACCCTGTATGGGATGGCTAAACCCACCAACCCGAGAGTTCAAGGTAGTGCTTCACGTTTAGTATTTGGGGTTTAACCTTTTAGGTTTAGGGGTTTCGGATTTAGGGTTTGGGTTTCGAACTGTCAGGTTTGGGTTTGAAATTTGAAGTTTAGAGATTAAACTTGAAGTTTAAGTTCCTAGGAATGAAGGAATGAAAAAAGAGCATGGAAACTATTACGATGAGTTAAATAGGGACTACTATAAGATCCACTCCTTCATTCCTAGCTAGCCAAAGGTAAGTTCTCCTTTACCACTTAAGGTCCAATGATCGTACCCTCTGATGCGGAAATGCCGAAGCCTTATTTGTGAAACTACTCAGATGGATTTGATTTCTTGGAAGGGCTGCAAGACCCTCAGGAACACCGTCGACAAACCTCATCTCATTATGTTGACCTCTTATGAATGCCCCCGCATGCCCTGTAGAACTGTTTCGTCTTGTCAAGGAGTCGGCGCCGGATCCCACAGCGCTGGATGAAGATCTGCTCCTCGCTCTGTGTTGGATTCCAGAGGATTTAGAAATATCATCCCCAATAATTGCAAAGTTAAAAGGAGACTTGGATTATGTAGGGGTGTATAGGCGTTTTCCACTGCCATGCGTCTAGGCCCACACCTCAGCAGTATCTTAAAGCCTTTTTTTCAAGCTATGTAGGCTGCCGACTTTTGAAGTAATCCATGCCTACGAACCTTATAGAGACTCTTACCTTTCTGGTTCTCACTGGGGAAGATGGAAATAAAATCCCTATATACTCCCTATATACTATACTCCCTTCTTCCCTACTAGGAACCAGTAACTTGTGGTAGTGTTTTTTAGATGGATGAGCACCATGGGCTTCCTTTTGCTTGGGATCCTTGGTACTCAGACAACACCTCGCTGCAAGTCCTGGGGGTTGGGTTGCGATTTTTAGGGTTTAGGGTTTAGGGTTCAGGGTACGGTTATTATTCATCATTACTAGTAATCTTCTGTTACTGATAATACGTTTCGCCATTCTCATTGTTGCTATTACCATTATTGCTATTGCTACTGCTCTTATTGCTAGTATTGCGATTAGTATTGCTATTATGTTTATTAGCAGTACGAAGATTTGTGTGAATGTTCTTTCATTACGAATAATACTATGACAATGATTTATAGTAGTACTATCATTGCCATTATTCTTGTTTTTGCTATTGCTTAGGCTTCAGGTGAATTACTTTGAACAGTCCTACACGAGATCAGAAACGGACGCAAGGCACGTTATCGAAAATGGTCATTTCTCCAATGATTCGTGCTGCCAAAACAATGGGATCCGAATATGCAAGCGCCCGCAAGGCGCACTAAAAGTTTCAGAACTTTCCTGTCACGTGGCTCCCATATCATCACACAAGACTGTCCTGTACTGATAGCCGAAACATTATAAACCTATACCGCAGCCTCGAAACTGAACCTTAAAACCGAAACCCTAAATCCTAAGTCCCTGTGCAGGAGTAGCGGCGGCCCCCAGGAAGCTGGGAAGCACCTGCTGGGCATTCTGCACAAAGGAAGGCAACCGGAGTCGTGCCTGGCCACATGCAGTTTAGGGTTTTAGGGTTCAAGGTTTAGGTTTGACATTGAGGGTTTAAGGTATAAACCCTTAATCTCAAGGGTTCAGGGTGCGGGGCATCAGGTCTAAGGGTCACAGGGTAAAGGGCCAGGGGATTTTGCGTTTAGATGTTCGGGGTTAAGGTGTTTGGATGGGTCTTTAATTTTAGAGTTTAGGTCAGGGCGTAGGCTTGGAGCTTAGGGTAGGGTTCGTGTTTAGGATTTAGGATTTAAGGTTTAGGTTTTACGGTTTGGGGCTTATTTTAGGGTTTAGAGTTTAGGTTTTAGGGTTTAAGGTTATTGCTATCCATTTTGCAATTGTTGCTTGTTCCTGCAAGTTTTCTTCTTGACTGCTACCACAAACCCTAAACTCTAATCCGCGCACAGCTTATTTACAGTCATCCATACTCCCCATAAATCCCCTTGCAGGCTGATCCCTTACAAGTATCACGGTTGTACATCCGTACCCTACCCAAAATGATGCCGAGAAAATGCACGGATGTTCTTCACATGAATCCTTCCGCACTTTCACTCCGATACGCCTCCAGGAGGCGTAAACCTAAACAATAAGCCCTAAACCCTAAACCCTAGACTTGAAACTCTAAGCCCTAAACCCTGAACCCTAGACTTGAAACTCTAAACCCAAAGCCCTAAACCCTAGACTTGAAACTCTAAAGCCAAAGTCCTAAACCCTAGACTTGAAATTTTAAAACCAAAGCCCTGAACCCTAGACTTGAAACCCTAGACTTGAAACTCTAAAACCAAAGCCCTAAACCCAAGACTTGAAACCCTAAACCCTAAACCCTAGGAGCGAAGACAGCACGTTGAGCTTCCCAAGTGTTCCAGAGCTCACGATCCTCCGCTTGATTTCAGGGTTACCCAGACCCCCTAAAGGATCCAAAAAATGGACCCCCCCCCTCCAATATGAACCCATTAGTAAATTGGGGAAACTGGGGGATTATTAGGGGGTTCCATTTTTTGGATCCTTTAGGGGGTCTGGGTAAGGGTTTAGGGCAATGGGCACCGTTATTGTATCCTTAATTGTGTTTGTAACCCACCTACAGCTGATTGTAACGCTATCCAGGGACTCGGGGGCTTCAGGTTGGGTTGTAAGTAGGTTTGCAAATAGGTGTTCATGTCCCATCGACTTGAAAGGATTTTCCAGGAGCCTTTGCTAAGGGGTTGGAGAACCAACCCAAACATGCCAGGATTGTTGTTATGGACATGGTACAGTATTCGCCCCCCTCTCCAGGTCCCCCGTCTGGCGAGCGGGTGTCGGTTTATGGGATGCAACTGCTAAGATTGTATGGGAAAATCTGGGGATGTTATAATCCTCTCCCCACAAGAAAGGACTGTACCAAACCCAAAGGCAGTCAAATTGTGAATCCCCTCCGCGCTAATACCATAACCCGCTGCCCACCCTCCTGATACTACCCCCCCCTTTTTTGCATTCCTGGCAGCTTTTATTGTTACGGGCGTGGGGGCTTGATTATCGGGAAGAAGGCGACTATTTGTATTCGGTCATTTCTTAAGAAAGCTCAGGCTTGCGACTTCAGATGCTTGATGCTCGGATAGGAGGCTTCCCCATAGGGTTTAGGGTTTAGGCCCCGTCCTACGAGCACAAGCGTCTGATGGAAAGAAATCAAGCCTCATCAACCGAAACCCACCCTAAACCCTAAACCCTAAACACTCATAGACACCCTAAGTCTATCCCAGTGTAAGTTTGATTTTAGTTTGCACGCGCTCAAATTGGCAGCTGTGTAGTTTGGACGAGGCCAGTGCTTAGCGGCTATCTGTCATGATCTTTTAGGAGGCCGACGACCCTGAGGTAATGATGCGGTTGCCTCCGACATGTATCTACCTGAAGGTGTGGGTTGTGCTTATACCCTTAACCCTAAACCCGAAACCCTTAAACCCCAAACCTTGAACCCGAAACCGCAAACCCCTATAACCCGAATAGGAGCCCCCCTAAGTCCCTGGATGTGGTAGCCCCTGCGGTTTGGTTCTGGTGGTCCTCACGAAATACTTTGTTCGTAGCATGGCTATTCTCAATTTCTGAGGTGGGGATAGTTAAGGATCTTGGAGGCAGGGTGTAGGTCCAAGATTTAGGTCAGACTATAGTGGGTTTTATAGGGGTTATAGGGACTATATAGGGGTTCTATGGGGATAATGGAAAAGACAATGGAAACTACTTTATTAGGTTATATAGGGATTTATGTTTTTAAAGCTTGGCCACTTCCGATCGGGGTGCGTCAAGAGAAGACCGCCCTCGTCAGGGATCAGCAAGCCCAGCATGCCCCGAACAGGTCTGAAACTGCCTGAACCCCCAGTCTCGAAGTCCTCCGTTAAAATTTCCACGCATGTTGAAATTGGGCTTGGCATATGTCATGCTGCTGGTTAACGTATGCTTAATGTAAAACACCCCATGTTCACAAAAGGAATACAAGGCCGGGCCACTAACATCATGTTAGGATATTAGACCCCAAACCCTGAAGTTTCCCAGCCCTAAACCTTACGCCCTTTCCAAGGGTGGAGAAGTTGGAGTCTCTGGTGGAACCGGTTATCTCGACGACAGGTCACCCGGCAGACACCACAACTCGTGCTAAGGGTCCCGAAGCCCTAAATCTTACATTCTGACATAAGATCCCTAAGAGGGGGCTTTGCAAAGACTACATTTTTTGTGAAGGCGGGCTGCTATGGTGGTCTACTTTTGTTTGTGTGGAAAATGTTTGAAAACTCTACAATGAGGAAGCATGCTGTATCCTCATGATGACTCCATTCTAATCTCCCCCTTCTCATAACTAAGGCCCCCCCCACCGGCCCACCAACACACATTCCCAATATAGTACTAGAATACTGTTGAATTTTGGGGGATATTCATTATTGGGGAGGGGTGTTGTTTTTTGGGTGTCACTTTTTGTAATCTTATGCAAGTGAGTCCAACAACCCCGGAGTTCCTAAAGTATGGTTCATTGCGGGGTCTCTCAAGGTTTGAGGCGGGTTGTTGGGTCTGCGGTTCGGGGTTTGGTTTTACTATTCCTGTTCCTATTAATATCATTACCATTATTACTATCATCATTTCTACTATTAGCATCATCATTTCTGTTTTTGGTGCTTTATTTTGGCTGTGTTTTCTGTATTCTTATTACTACTATTACTTCTTCATATGCTCCTATCACTATGTTTGTTATTTGTTTGTGTTACTCTTACTACTTTTCTTCGTTTGGTGATGCGGGTTCTTGCTGTGGGATTCGAGGGTGTAGGGCTTAGGGCTCGGGGTTGGGATGTCGGTCCCTGCGGTTCGGGGTTCAGGGCTTGGGGTTTGCTTAGTGGGTAACTTAGGGGACTTATAACCCCGTAAATGGCCTACTTACTAAATCCCGTGAACGTTCAAGTATCATGAGATGTTCTTGGAAACTAAGACCCAGGTTCGGTTCTTTAGACCAGGTGCCCTGCCATGATTCGTGCGCCAGAGGGTTCCGGGATGTCGCGAAAAACCATGTGGGAGCTTCTCATCCCCTATATAGTCCCAAACAAACCCTAGTCTCCTTCTTCAGAGCCTCCTTGTAACTACGCGTGTTTTGTCTCCCTAGTGTCCCTCGCAGCTCCGCGTGTTGGGAAACTCGCAAGCGACTATTGTCATACCTCCCATCCACAGGCCCCTAAACAATTACACATGATTGTTCCGTTTTATTGTCATGACAGTTGCTACGATTGACAGTCTTGCTACTGCTACACGTATGATTGTTGTGATTACAAGTGTTACTTCAATTGCTACAACTACTAGTCTTTGTTCTGTAATTCTTTTTATTAATTATGTCCCTTGCTAAAAACCTTAGCTCTAGGGTTTGGATGCCCATTGCATTCTCTTGGAATTTGGCAAAAGTTTCTGGGAAAATTGTTGGGTATCATTTGGATAGTGTAGTGTCTCTTCCGTCCCCTTTCAATGTGAAACTGAAATTTGTCTTGGCATTTCACTTATGGTCCATCACCCAGAGTCCGAACCCTATGAACCGCTGACTTTCTTCCACATGCTCACAACTGCAAAGGCAGAACAACAATCCGTGAATCCATGCTTTCCTACGGCAACCCTCCAGAAATTCTTTGGTCAGGGCTCGCTTGAATTAGAGACTCCAAACCCTTAGCCTTAGCCTTGGCTTAATCCTACTGAGGTGGCGGGTTCTTTCATTAGCGGGAAGTTCTTAATGCAGAAGCCTGAAACATCTGCAAGATCATTCCCCAATTGGTATGATGTCTGTTCTGAGTATTTCGGCCGGGGAAGTGATGATCCTAAACCCTAAACCGTGTTTCGAAGCGTACCTACCAAGCGACAACCTACCAGGCACGCTACCCGCACCGCCAATGCAGGCCAGTTTGGGGAATCAGGGTTTAGGGGTGAATGTTTAGGACATTGGGTTTAGGGCTTAGGGATTAGGGTTAAAGGAGTTGAGGGTTAGAATAATGGAAAATCAAATGGAAAAACAGTGGAAACTGGGGCTCATAACCTAATTCAGTACTAGCAAGAAGCAACGGTCCCTGTCGGTAGGTCCTTCTGATTTTATGGCGTAGGTCTCCGGACCGTTCTTTTTGTTGGAATGCGGTGCTTTCAGACGCAGATGTATCTTAAAATAGTCCGCAAGAACGCATAACAGGGACCTGTGGAATCCCTTCTAATCCCTATAAAGCCGTGGAGGTGCAGCGGTTGGTGTCAGTGTGATTTTTTCTTGACACTCTGCAGCATTGCAGCTAGTACCACTTTTATACGATTAAATGTGACATTGTTATTTGCATAATTAGTGTCGCGTTCCCTGACCTAAACTTGACACTGAAGCCACAGTGGGTGAGTGATCGATTGAGTGAGTGAACGGAGGCGCTTGCAGTAATGATACCTTGGGGCAGCGCAGCCCTACCCCCAAGCTTTTTTTCGGTCTAATTATTTTCCATTTGCGCCAGGGATCTGTCAGAGACACTTTTTTGAAGTCGGTCTTCACCTAAACCGTCCCAAGCCCAAGCCCTGAACCCGGTTGCGGAAACTCGAAAGATTCTAAACCCTTCTCCTGAAACACTGCAACATCTAAACCCAGCCCTTTTCTTCGAAATGTTCGGACCAAACGGGTCCTTCCATAAATGGCCCCCTACAATCCCCACATATCCCTCGCTATCCTAACCCTACACCTTGTACACCTGTTTTTGCGAAGTGGGTGTGTCGCTGTGGGGCCTGTTTTTTGCATGTGAGCTGTTTTGTGAGTTAGAGATGAGTGCGATGCTAAGGCATCATCATGAAGGATGGGTTTGGCTTTGGCCGTCTTGATCTATCCATGCTCTGGTTTAATTGTTGCGGCTTGTGGCAATCGCTTGAAAACACTGTAGATACCGATAAATTTGCTGTTTTGGGAATACGAATACACACATGTCGTAGTAGAAAGTTCGCAATTATAGTCCTAGGTATCCCAGGCATCAGTATTTTCGAGCTTGATTCTCTAACTTTCAAAGCAAGAATGAGAAATTCATATAAGAATCTGGGCATCCTCATATTGTGCAGTATGTAATTGGTATGAAGAAAACGAATTTAGTAAAGAGACGTATACAGCCAGGAATTTATCTCAACGATAGACAGGCCACAATTCAACTTTTTCGCTTAGTGAAGAATGACGAGATAGTTGCTGCTTCTTATTCAGACAGTGGGGGTTTTTCATTCGCATTAGTAAGTCGACAAGCTTTTTCCAATTCCAAGAAGAGTTTTACAAATTGCTTGATCTTCTCAATATGTACGAGCATTATTTTATCTCGCCAAAGATACAAGCGCTGTTTTGACAGAATAAGATGATTGTTTGTTCATCGTATTGTGTGCTTCAGAGATTCTGTCTTAAGATTTTTTACTTTTCGTGAGTAGGTTCAGCAATCTTTCCGCAATTGAATCTAAAAGCTTCTTACTTATTCAAAACGAAGTAGAGGTACTCTCTTGATGGGATACTTCGGGGATTGCCAGGACGAAAAAATACAATGTATAACGTATCCCAACCCAGCAGCTTCATGAGTTTTTACCGTCTCGTGTTCTAGGGTAGGCACCTGACCTCCTATTCAGTAGAACGGCAGATCGCAGGTATAGAAAAAGGCAAATTCCATTGCAATTTCTCTATCTTTAGATGAGAGCGTATTGCGCCTCTCCTCTGATGCAAGGAAAGTTTATACACCCCAAGAAAGTTTACAACCACCCAGGAAATGTTATAAGCCGCAGCCGTTTTGACTTTGAACATTATGAGAAAGCGAGAAAGGCAAGTAGAGGAAATGAAAGAAAGACCTATTCCATTCCATCGATATTTCAAATTCATGTTTTCATTATCTTGGGGTTTAGGGAGGAGGAAGGGGGGGAACTTGGCCAATCCGTTTGAGTTGAAACCTTATGCGAGCGGCAAATTGCCAAATAACGGGAAGCAAGGAAAGACCTATTCCATTCCAGAGTTCGTTCTCTTGCAGCTGAGGGGGGTGGGGAGGGCAGGGGGACGCGGAGACTCACGCAACATAGGCCAACTTCCAAGGCTTCACCCCTGCGCCCCCCTTCCCCCCACCAAAGTTTATAAACCCAAGCAAAGCTTATAAACCCCAGTCTTTTCACCAATGCTGTAATCTCCTGTTATTCCAGACCTGTACATAGCATACTACAAGGTGTCGCCACAGACCTTAGTAATAAGAAACTTCAATACATTTATACGATAGTTATACGATTAGTTATAAGAAGCTTCAATATAGCGTCCATTTTCTCTATGTTCAAAAGCCCAGGCCCCACGGCGACACCCTGAACCCAAAGCCCCAAGCAACGGCAGGAGTGGGAGACACCAACAAGTCCACCCAAAACGGACGGCTGGGGGTTCCTTTTGGCTTGAGGAAGCGAAGATAGAAGTGTGAATAGGGATTTGCGGTTTTGGGTTGAGTATATGGTCATGGTAATACATGCCCTCAAACCCTATTCCAATAGTTTAGATTCCTTCATCAAGTAGTCTGGCCCTACTTTCAAACGCAGTCATTCGATGTTCAGGGTTCAGATGGAAGGAAGTGATTAGTTGTATGCTGCTGCCCCCTCGGCAGTCAGATCCAGGATCTCTAGAGTATAAATTCGTTTACATTTTCAATATAGGGGAATTTTTGCAGGGTGGATGCAGTGCCAGGGCTTAGGGCTTTTTCCGTAGAATCTTGGATGGAGGGTCTAGGTTTCAGGGCTCACTTAGGGTGTAGCATTCCGCCTATGGTTCTGGAGCTTTCTGATTTAGACCCTAAGGGCTCAAGCGGTAGGACTTTGAGGAGTGAATATGGGTTCCATTCTACAGGTGTGCATGGGATCCTGATAAGCAGACTATTATGGATGTCCATTCCGCCCCAATCCCGCTCTGAGAAAAAAAAGCCTCAGAGTGTAAGGTCCAAGGTTTAGGGTTTACTGGTCTAGGCTCGGAGGATTAAAATAGCATTAGCAATCCTAGTAAAACAGCCAGAAATCATTTCTTTCTGCAGTCCTGCACGGAGCATTCCAAGATTGACTTGCGCCCCTAAGAGAAGCGCTCCGCAGTTCTGATGTCTCGGCTGCATTTTCGTGCCTCTTCTTTGCCAGCTCACTCTGTTCCTATGATCATGTGGATACAGCGCAATGTGGTAAAAGAGGAGCAGACATGGCGTACCACAAAGTTTCACAGGTTGTGTTGTGCAAGGCGCGTCAGGCCGTGGCAATTAACATGTAAACGCAGCATGCTATGACAACACTTTGATAACTTTACTCTGAAGTCAACACTGTTGATGTGAGAGAGTACATCCGTACACTCCCAAGTCCATACAGTACCTGTAGGTACTATCGGTGCAAATCGGGGCGTCCGGAAAGAGGAGGAACTCAATTTCTGCAGACGTACCCGTATTACCAGTAGCTTGCTTCCAGAAGTGTTACAGCGAGCAGCAGCCAGGAAAACAGGAGCTCATGCGCATTGCTATGGAGCGGTGAGACCAGGGGAAGGGAGGGGAGGGATTGAGGAGGGGGGTGAGGGTGGTGGGCCGGCGGGGAGGATTGTGTGGAACTGGGAGAGGAGTAGTGTGGGGTTTCTTGGTAGAATGGTTGAGAAAATAGATGCGGGTATGGTAGGGTGCGAGCTGCTGTGCTACCTGAACGAGGTAGCTCAAGCCAAGAGCTTTTTTCGTCCCATGTTACACACAGGAGGACGCTGCTGCTGCCACCTAAATACCTTCTATTGCAAGTACATGTTGTGCGACATGTCCAGACCCCACTGTCTAGGAGACCATGGTGCATTCGTGCAAGAACCGTGTGCATTTATGGAGTTCCATTTAAGCGTAGGAGTGTCACTCGGCATGTTTTGGACGGAATGCTGTTGCTTGATCAGCCATTAGTGTGGAGGACTGGGCCAGTCAGCTGTTAACCCTTCCTCGACACAGCTCCAGTTTTCTCTCAAGCTAGACACTACAGTGATTGGGGCCGGGGGAGAAGGGAGAAGAAGGTCGTGGGGGTTCAGAGTAAAGAGTGTCCTTCGAGTGCTTTTCTCCCTTGCGTGAGTGTACTGCACGCAGTCTTCGGACTGCGCGTAGCACGAAGAAGAATAAGAGAACGAGAGAACGAGAGAGAGGGAGAGAGAGAGAGCGAGAGACGCGCACACACAGAGAAAGCAATGTAGGAACAGGGGCCGAGCGATACCAGTAGAGCAGAGAAAATGAGATGTTGATGGAACAGAAAGACAGGCCGCAAGATGTTGCAAGGAAGTGCGCTGGTAGAGTAGGTTCACTGTTCAGACATTCTCTTCTTTGTGCAGCCAAGCTCATCGGGCCAAACCTAGGTCGATGCTAAGATCCTCTGCTCCTTGCTGTCGGAATGGCCTCCAAGCTGCCCATGAAGCTCAGTGCTGAGAACCTGAATCCCCCAACATCAGTTTCTGGTGCCTTCCGGATCAGCAGAAAACAAAGCAGCCGGGTCTATGTCTGATGACTCGGATATTTTGGAGGCCCATACCGCCTCCAAAAGGAGCCGCAGCAAATCGGAGAGTGCTTGTAGGCCCACTCAACTGATGAAGCAAGAGCAAAAAGCTTGCACCAGAAAAGGAATGATTGACAAGGAGGAAGCTAAGAAGATGGATCCCGTGGCCTGGCAGAACTACATCGGCAAGTGGGAAGCCACTTGGCTTGAGTTTGGGTGCAAGTTTTGGAACGTGCATACGGGTGGGGCAAGGCCGGTTGCTTATTGGGATTTAGGGCGGTGTTGCCACGTTACAGCAGCCCCTTCATTCAGACGGCTGCTATCAGGGTCAAACTGATGCAGGTTCTATGCCTTCGAGCAATGCTCAGTGTTTACCAGTAGAGGCTTTGGACGTCCAGTTCCATTTAGGATACCAGGGGCGGGCGCTCACTGCTTGCCCTCTGAGGGCACCCCATTGCTTCCAGCATTGGTTTCCGCCCGCAGGTTCCACGCTTGTTACCATAGCGTCATTCAGCATTCGCTGCTGGTACAGTACCGGTAAATCGGAAGTCCTGCAGGCCGAGCTCCGATAGATGGAGAAGACGGATTTGTTGCATCTTCTGTTCAGAAACCATGTGCAGGCGCGTTTAGAGATGCCGCGCGTTTCAGAGAGAGATGTTAAGCAGGCGAAAGGCTACTTTCTTGCCTAGGCCCGACTGCAACATTCGTTTTCCATTTCGTTTTAAATTTCATGTTCCCTGAGCTTTTCCACTTTGTCGTTTTCTTTCCATCCGACTCCCCAGTATTTCCTGTAAATCCAGGGACCCCTCAGCGTATATGACCCATAATCTGTCCAGAATCCCCAGATAGCCCTTTTGTAGCCTCGATGCCCGATCCTACAAGCCTTACAGCGGCCAAATACACTAAGCACAGGCCACCTAAACCATAGACGTCAACTTATTGGTGCGTAGTGGAGTGTCGGGGGACTGAAGCTAGGTACCGTTATAGGGGTATATATGGTGATTAAATGGGGTTATTGCAATCCATTCCCCCACTCCCCCTTAAGCACCAGTAAGAAAAGCGGCCGCTGCCAGGAGCCCACGATTCCAAACATTGACTTGGCACGTTCGCAGCCCTCGCAGGAGCCGCGCAGGGTTTAGGGGATAGGGCTTACGGTTGATGGTTTAGGATGATTTGGAGCTCTGCGGGCAAATGCCTGGTGCATCCTGGTGCTTTGTAGGCAGCGAGGCGAAACTTGAGCTGTTAAAGCCGAAGCCTTCATGGACCATGGGCCAAATTATGGGGCTTGCGCTCATCTGGCATGCATTATAGTACTTGGGGGTCAGGGGCACTGAGTAAGTAGGTTAATACCCCCCCGAAGCCATATAGCAACCCTAGTTATCTTCGGCTTTAAGCTACTAACTAAGCTCCGCTGACCCATAGTGTAGAGACTCGTGTTTGAGAAGCCTTAAACCCTTAACCGCTAAACCCCAACGCCAAAAAACCCGAAACCCTTAAATTCATGGCACAACTGCCCACCTATGATGGCTGTTGAGAACTCAAAAAGGACGGGAAACCTTCAAAAAAGGCCGGAGCGGTTCTGGGAAAAGGGTTTGGAGGAGGTGAGTGTGTGGAAGCCCTTGGAAGGGCCCGGGAAGCCCTGGCACTGTAAGATCGCTAGGAAACACGTTTTTGTTGGCGTTTTAGGTTTGAGCCGTTGACTGCCCCTACCAGGCTCTAGGGCTTCCTGCTCCTGAAATTCGTTCACATGGACCCCCAGGGCCCCTCCCGGAAGGCGCTTGAGAGGTTTAAGCGCCGCCCACCTCCAAGGACGTCCAGCCTTCCGATCCTAATGTAAGACCTTCAAAAGCCACTTTAGAAACGACAACATAAGATGAGAATGGAATCGTGTTGTTGACCAAGATGGACCGAAGTGAGTTTTAGGTCTTAAATTCTAAAAGGAGCAGGTTTGGGTGGCTTACGCCTCATACGGTGTGGGGTGGGTGAATGTGTTAGGTGGCCTTCCACAGTCAGGCCCTCGCAGCACTTCGCAAGCTGCGATGCACTCGACATCACATTGTTGCTCGTCGTTTGCATGTTCCACTTAACATCACATCAAACCCTAAACCCTGAAACCCAAAACCCTGAACCCTAAACCCTTAAACCCTGAATTGTTTGAGGGTTGGGCACGGTCTTCCCTCGGGATTTTTTCATTTGCCTGCGCCAGGTGGCAGATGGTTTAGGGTTCGGCGTTCAGAGAGATAAGAACGCAAACTTTAAAGGACAATTTTTTAGAAATTGTTGTTGGCCGCATCCTCCCCCAAGACCCTGAACTCCTCGACCTGGCAAGCTGCATCTCTACTGGTACTTTGCGCAGTTTTCAAAGTAGTGTAAGGTTTTGGAGTTTAGGGATCTGGGGGGGGTTCGGAAATGGACTCAGGTTGAGGGCTTGAGGTTTAGGGGCTGTGTACGATTCAGGCCGGAAGCCGCCGCCCTAAACTCTAAACCCAATAGCTTGCACCCCAAATCCTAAACCCCAAACCCTAAACCGTAGACCCCATACCCTAAACCGTAGACCCCAAACCTTAAACCTCAAATCCTAAACCTCCGTAACCTGGAAGCTGGGTTGCCAGGATGCTTCTTCGCGTATTGTTTTCGGGGAGAAGCAGCTTGCTGTTTTTGCATGGTCTGCGCGGTTGGGGGAAGTTTCTTAAAAAAGGTGTCCTTAGGGGCCCCTGATACACGGGAATTCGTACGAGATTCTGGGTCACCTCCAGGGATTATGCTTGAAGCGTTATGATAAACTCTTGCTGGCTCGGGTGGCAGCGTTGACGTGTGTAAAGCTTGGGGTGTAGGGCACGCTGCAGGGCGTTGAGGGGAGGTTATTTGTGCTGACATGAATGGGGGAACCACTTTTGTTCTGCGTTTGTTAACTTCCCCTGGAGTACAGTTCCTAAGCCTACGACCGCTGCCCTATCACCACTAAGCACTGGGTTGGGGTTTTGCGAGGGCTTCAGGGGAGTAATGTTTGTCTAGTCTAGGAGTCTGCGTTGAGTTGAGGGCGAGGCGGAGTTGTAGAGGGCACCGTCGATGGGTGACGGTTCGTTTCAGCGGGGCTACGAGATGTCTATCTGGCAATGATACTTATCTGGTTGTACCAGGGATTTGTAACGGTATACAGGTCTCTGTGTGAAGCCACTATCCAGTTTAGGTTCTGAGGTATGAGAAGGTTTAGCGTTCAGGGAGCTTGGGAAGATTCAGAAAGAATCGGCAGAAAGCATCAGCTTGGTTGGGAGTTTTTGCGGCGCTCGCGATCAGGTAACTTGTTCAAATACCACCATTGTCGCAGCTGGTCCTACTATTCGTGCTGAAATAGTTTGGCATGGCAATGGCAACCATGAAAAAAAGGTTTCTTGATCTTCATGGTGAAAAAGCTATTTCGCCATTTTGTCTGCTGTAGTAACACGGATCTTCCTACGCCCGAGTACATGGGGCATCATGTTGAGAGTGTGTTGAAAGGCAAGGCTCATGCCAGCATGTGAAAATCCTGGTTCAACGTGCTCAACATGACTGTCCTGAGGCAATCTTGGCGAGAACTTGTGGCTGAGACATCCAACTTGGCCATGCACTGGTGGAGCATCGTTAAGACAGGCCCCGTCTTATGGTCACGTTCTCACTGGCAGTGATGGTGAAGCGCAGGCGCAGGTGGGTGCCGGTGGTGGTAGTGGTGGCGGCGCTGGTGGTGGTGGTGGTCATCATAGTAGCGGTAGTAGTCGTCGTAGGAGTCGCAGTAGGCGTATTCGTCATAAAAGAAATCCTAGTAGTTCTAGGCATATTTATTGTAGCAGCAGCAGCAGCAGCAGCAAGAGAGGGAAAATTACCCTACACGCTCATAATCGATCGTGGGTCCGAGTGCGTATTTTGGTGATGCATACGCTTGTGGCGGGGTGGGGGGGAGTTGGGGGGGCAATAGTAACGTCCATTGACCAGTGTATGCGCAAAGCGTTCGGCCCCATTAAGCCTTGTTAACCAGCATGCAAGCAGCCTTGACTATCTCGCTCCAGTTAACAGTTTCACACCTTCCCAAAACTGCTCTTAAACTCTGCATGTCCCATCCGAGGATGTTAATGACGCACGATCTCTCCTGTAATTTCCAGCCTTCCAAACATTTTTTTGTTTTAGCCCGAACCGACGGATCGATTCTGATCGGGTGAATAGCCGACCAAGTAGTTGCCCTCAAATTTGGTGCCTCACAAGTTTTCTGATCACGCTCGATTCGACCGACCGACCGACCGACCGAC
>CAJNIZ010010990.1:0-31097 GCA_905231905.1 Symbiodinium pilosum | reverse complement strand
GGACTTAGCAAGTAGGTTAATAACATCTATAAGCCATACAAGAACCTCAGTTATCCCCACTGCTAACCTTCTTACTAAGTCCGCATGACCTCCCGAGCAAACCCTAAGCCTGAAATTCTCAACCCTAAACCTTAAAATCCTAAACCCTGAACCTTAAATCCTCTACCCTAAACCTTAAACCCTAAACCCCGAAACCTTAAACCCTAAGGTCCTAATCTTGCTTCAATGGTTCGACTCCGAAAATTGGCCAGTTCATGCTGTCCACAGGAAAACAGAGACTCCAGCACCCTCAGGGTTTACGCTTTTTAGAGGATTTAGGATTTAGGGTTTAGGATTCAGGGTTCACCTTTGGGATTTGGGAGGCTTTGGGCCGTAGGGTTTACGAACCCAAGCCTTAACCCCAGCCCAGTAACACAAAAGAAATAAGCTGTGCGCCCTACACCCTGCGCAAGTGACTGTTCTGAGCATAGCAGCGCAGCAAATCTTCCAGTAGGAACGGCAAGGAACATGGAAACAACTGTACATGCTTCCCATGACCCTATATAACCCGAAATAAGCCCTTTGTAACCCCTATATCCCCTGTAAAGAGTACCCGCATTTTTGGGAAACCCCCAAAGCCTTGTGCCCGACACCTCGATCCGCAGGAGCCTTCCTTGATCTGCCCGGCTGTGCCGTCATTGATCATCCCCCTCAAGATGCTCGGGCTTCGGGTTTAGGGGTTTAGGGCTTGTGTTTTAGGGTTTAGGGTATGGAGTCTAGGGTTTAGGGCTTAGGGTTGAGGGTTCAGGGTATAGGGTTTAGGGTTTACGGCTTAGGATGTTCGAAGCAAGAGTAGGGAATTAGGATGTTCCCGCGGTAGCTTATGAAAAGACAGTGTAGTTTTGTACATCGGTATCATGTAAGTATGTCGCAGACATGTATATATATATAAATAGATATCTACACATGTAAGTTATCATATATACATAGATGTCTGTTCATGGACCATGCTGGGCTTCAACTTCCTGATTTTAATGCACACAAAGGTCGCGGCGATTTGGGGTCAGGAAAGAGTAGGGGAGTCTGGAGGGCCCTTACTTGCAGGGTCATGGGGACTTGGCAATTAGGCTAATAACATCTATAAGTCATATAACATCCCCAGTTATCCCTTTTATATGAAACCTATTACTAATTCCCCATGACCCTCCAAGTACTTCAGTAAGGGCAGTGCGGTGTGGATCAGGGAGGGCTTATCATTGTTGATTTGGAAATGATGACTGTGGGTACATTCCCACATTCCCTACTTTGCGCCGCGCTGTTGGTGTGGGTCAACCTGAAATCCCGAGAGCATGTAGAGTTTAGGGTTTAGGTTTAGGGTATTTCTCCGACATGGCTCTGTGAGGCCACTGCAAAGCCCTAGAGATGTTCTTACTGCCACGCCAGTGCGAGTAGTCTTGTCAATGGAGATACTATGGTCCCAAATGAAGAATAAGAGCGTCATTTTTTCCTATCTTTTGGTTCCCCAGACCCCAGGGAGGATCTAGAAAGTAGATTCTTGCAAGGGTTCCTAGATACTACCCACTAGTAGTATAGGGTACCATATTAGGGGTTCTACTTTCTACATCCTCCCAGGGGTCTGGGTATAGTCTTTCACATAAAACCGTCTTTCGCCTTGGTCTTCCCGCCAACAAAAACACAGAAACCCTAAATCCCGGCTAAACCCTCAAGCACGAAGCCCTAAACCACTACTCATGTGAAGTAGGGTTTTTATTATGGTCTTTGGTGAGTGTATATAGGGTTCCCTAGGAATATTGGTGAGTGTATATATTTGGTGTCCAATTTGGGGGACCTTATATAAAAACCATGGGTCAATGTGAGCTACTGTCAATATGAGCCTCACTAGGGGTCTCTCTTGTAGTTCAGTAGACTGTGCAATGTAGTCCCAACTAAGGAATGCAACATCCAATAAATCATTTGGGAAATATACACTAAACCTTATGGAACAACGAAAACAAAAACAGAAATGTCCATTAATTTATGTAGGAAACATTGACTGTAGCTCATGTGAATCAAAATCTAACGTCCTTCAAGGGGGTCATATAGGGGACTGCTATAGGGGTTATGAAGGGGGATGCTAGGAGTTTAATCCCTAAACCCTAAGCCCTGAGCCCTAAACCCTAAACACTAAACCCCACACTATAGGGGCTTATTCAGGGAGATGCTAGGAGTTTAGACTTTGGCTCATGTGAAGCTTGGTGGACCAGGCCAGAGCTGGCATTCCCGATGTGCTGTCCGTTGCTGTCAATGTTGGCGTTTAGGGTTTGGGGGTTTAGGGTTCAGGGTTTGGGGGTTATAGTCCCCTCGCTAGAAGTCATAAGGAATTCCAAGACATCATAATCAGATCCCCTTAAAGCCCATATTCTATCTGCTGAAGGTGGATCACCGTTTTTTTATTCTCTAGAAATAAAGACAGCCGCTGTCAGTGCCACTACCTTTTGCTTACCAAAGTTGTAATCAAATGGGAGCCGCAGTCCATTTGCTTTAAGATAGCCGCTTCTCGTTCGCACCGTTGTGTCTTTGAATGCTGTCCTTGCCATGTCACCACGATATTGTTTTTGCCCTAGAACTAACACGTAAAACCTTACCCCACCCCCTCCCTCCCCGGCAACAACACAAGCCCTGAACAACTAAATCCCCCAAAGCCTAAACCCTAAACCTCTAAACTCTACGGTCCCCCTAAGTAGATAGAATATGGGGTATATGAGAATCCTATTATATACCCAAAGCCAGATTCTATCTACTTAAGGAGGATTATAATCCTAAACCCTAGACCACCCTAAAGGTCACCAATTGAGGTCACCACTTGAGATGGCTCCAGCCACCTCCTAAAACAGGAGGGAAGCCCCACACTCCAAGCCAGGTTATGACCCAAGAGCCCCAAGCTCAAGACTAGAACAAAACTGATGCCAATGCTATCTATGGTTCTTGTGAGCTGCAATGATGCGTATACCTTGCTTCGAAATTTTTCGATTGACTCTTACCAGGCTTGAGCCTAAACTCTAAGCCCCAAACAAAAAAACTCTAAACCCTCATCCCTAATCCCTATCCCTTGAATCCTAAAGCCTAAAGACTAAATCCCAAAGCCCTAGTCCCTCCATGATTCCCAAACCCTAATTAATCCCTGAACCTAAACCCTGAACCCTAAACCCTAATCCCCAAATCCTAATTAATCCCTGAACCCTGAACTAAACTCCTAAGCCATGCCTCCGACAGCAGCTAAGGAAAGCCCTGAACTCGAGGGACCGGCCGGGGTTGAGCACAGGGTAGGGAACCACCCTAGGTGAAACCTCTCGTAGCCTTTAGGGTTTAGGGCTTTTATAAGCTAATTCGTTGAGGATTGGATCTGAAATTTCATCACACTGGAGCTCAGCAACGGATGAGACATGTTGATTTTCAATCGTATCGTGATAATGCAGAGCCAAGTATAGCCAGGTAAAGACTATCAGTGATAGCAGTAGCCAGTGGTGGTTCTTAGTCTGCTTACTTAGTTGCGGACTTGGCAATGATTTGCGAATTGCTCGAAAGTATGGTTCCCTTGACTCGGGTTTGAAGTTTAGGGTAAACGGGTGTTTTCGGGACCTGAAAAGCACACACGGCGCGAATATGGTGTGAGAAGCTACGCCCCGGTTGCCAAAGAGGAGCTTGAGGTAGGTAGGTGGACTTAGATGCTGGGATACTTTTTCTGGCAAGACTTTCCGAACCACTTGCAGAGAAGACCCTAAACCCTAAACCCTAAGACCCTAAACCCTAAGACCCTAAACCCCAAACCCTAAACCGCGTGGCCAGAATGATAACAAAAAGTAGGAGCCTAGCTCGCTACCAATTTGTTTATCCGTCAGTATCCCCAGGCAACCATAACATCCCTGCCCCTGATAATAAACCCTCCACATCCCTAATATGCAGGGTTTAGGGTTTAGGGTTTAGGGCTCAATATGGTACCACTATATACAAGGGGGTAAATTTGTTATCAGTGGGTTGGAGGTCATTCTTAGGGGGAGATGGTTACAATACACTGAAACGCTATTCCACTCAAATAGGCCCCTACATTGCAACAAGGAAAGGGCCATGCATTCACCTGACGTCGTAAGAGTTCAGAGGATGAACACGGATGCGGAGTGGAAGTCTCTTAAATTATCCTCTTCATGGTTATAATCCCCCTTAAGTAGCTAAAATATGGGGTATATGGGGATCGTATTATAATATACCCAAAGCCATATTCTATCTACTTAAGGGGGACTATATCCCCGAAGATCAGGGCCCCCTTGTTCTACATGTTGCCCATGATGCAGAATGGGTTCGGATAAATGCAAGTGGCTACTCTAGGCATGTTATAATGAACATCCTCATAAATGTACGCGTATCCCAAAAAACTCCATCCTTGTTCGAGACCCCCCAACCAGGACCCGCCAAAAATTGTGGATACCAGAAATTACTCTAGAAGGCCCCTAAACCCTAAACCCTAAAATCTCAAGCCTGAAACGCCACTGCCAGGACATTCCAACCATGTGCAAGGCCATCAACACACTGCAGCTCATGCTGAGGCAACCCTAGCAGGTTTTCATTGCTAGGATTGAAGTTAGTGGTTCAGACAAGGAGAACACTCAAGTTGCAATATGATGATAGCCGACAGTCTCTTCGAGTTTTTCCTATGTAGCCAGGCTAATGCCCACAGTTATCTTATAGTTGGGGTTACCTGGACCCTGGACCCCCTTCCCCCCCCCACAGTAGGTAATGTGATAGCATCTTTGATCAGCTTTAAGGGTTTGAGGCCATCATGTTGCCTACCTTGGGGTCTGGGTATCAGCTACGCTTGTGTTGCGAAGCATGCCAGCCTGTTTCTAATGTGTCTTCCCACTCGCTTAGGTCAGTCTCATTCTCAATTTCTGGAAAGTCGTGTATTGAGGTTAGGGTTCAGAGTTTTACGGGTTACGCACGCAGTATTAACAAAACGGGAGACATGGTGGAATGCTAACAACAAACTCAACTTGTGTCCATTTGGTCCGTTACTGCGTATTGATTGTACCTTCTCTGAGATCCCTTCAATACCTCCCCCCCCCCAGAATGATCATGGCTTGAAAGACCATCACACAAGGATCAGGAGGTTAGGAGGCATAACAGCCAGCTGAATTCATGATAGGCAGAAGCGGAGATATGGTACACACATGAGGAGCATTTCTGCTCCTCAGCCACGAGCCGGCCCTAAGTGCTAGCCCTTTCCGAGAAAGACGAAAACAGAAAGTCCTCAACCCTAAGCACTAGAGAAGGGTTTAGGGCTTAGGTTCCCGGGTCTAGCAAGTGCAACCCACAACCTGGAACTCCGAAACTCCACGCCTTTCACCTCGCCCCAAACCCAGCGACAAAATCCCAACAAGGTACGGTGTGAACCGCAGGTCAGATGAGCCATTGACTCGTAAAAGAACTGCTGCCCGAAACGGCATACAAGGACCAAAAGAGTAGTGGTCCATGTTCTGAGCCACACCAGAATCCCAACTCCAACCCCGAAATCCTAAATCCTCAATTGAGTAGTGTTTTTTCTGGTTGAACCTAGTAAGGTTATATTCCTTATATACGATACTATACCCCAAAAGGAGGATATAATCTTACTCTATATAGGGTACCATAGTATCCCCAAAAAACACTACTCAATTGTCAAACCTACGCCTGACTCCTGCATGCAGGAGCCTCTTACCCTCAATCACCAAACCCCTAAACCCTAGAATCTTTAAACCCCTCAATCCTAAATCCTAAAACATGCATCCTGAGCCCTAAACCATCAAACGCTAATTCCTGAAATCCTCATGCCCTTTTACCCCAAACCCTAAACCCTAAACCCAAAACCCTAAACCCTAAACCCCTAAACCCTAAACCCTTAAACCCTAAACCCTTAAACCCTAAACCCTAAACCCTAAACCACCGAGGTCGGAGCCTAGAGTCGGCGAGCTACTGGTGCCATACTACCGGCAGCTGTTGCCGGTCAGGGTCTCAGGTTTAGGGGTTTAGGGGTTTAAGGTTTTAGGGGTTTAGGGGTTAGGGATTTAGGGCTTAGGGTTTAGGGTTCAGGGTTTTAGGTTTGAGGGTTTAGGATTTCGAGGGGATTCAAGGGACCTAGCCTCCCCTGGTATATTCAAAGGACCTAGCTTCCCCTTGTATACACCCCAGCCCTAAACTCTAAAACCTTAAGAACCCTTGACCCTGAGCCTTAAACCCTAAACCCACCATAGGGATAAGGGCTTCGGAAAGCTAAACATGTTCAACCGCACAGGTGTTCACAGCGTCCCCCGCACTAGGGCCTGAGGTTTAGTGCTTGTGGTTTGGGGGATGCGGGGGCTTGCTGCTGAGAAACATTTGCCGCTCTATAGGCATTGCACACGGGTAGTTTAACCTTCAACCCTACTAGCTATGGTCTAAACTCCTAGTATCCCCCTTAATAACCCCTGTAGTAGTCCCCTATATGATCACCTACATAATTCCTTTAAGGAGTTCAGACTATATATACCTCACATAAAGAGCGCAGGGATATTGCTGGGTCTCAGGTCTGCCGAGGGTCTGTGAGGACAATCCATGGGATTTTTGGTCTTTCCTCTTTTGCAGCATTGGGAGAACTCCAAGACTAAGGAGAGTCGCAGCAACAAGGAGATCAATACTTTCGGGTTTAGGGTTTAAGATTTTCATCATATGCGCCCCTAAACCCTAGACCCTAAACCCTAACGCCTAAACCCCCTAGTAGTAGTAGAACCAACCCCATATCCAAGCCTCCAGACATGAGAAGCGAGTTCAGCATGGCCAAGAGGGCCCGAACGGAGCATGGATGCCTTTCCGTGTCACCTGGGACAACATGGGTTTAGGTTGGTTGGTTGGTTGGTTGGTTGGTTGGTTGGTTGGTTGGTTGGTTGGTTTAGGGTGTAGGGTTTAGGGGTTTAGCGCTCAGGGGTTAAGGTTTAGGGTTTAGTTTAGGCATGCGCCTGCCCCCTCAAACACACAGCTTCAGATGGATTTGAATGGGGCTTCTTCAAGTTGGTGACTTTCGGAGGGTTCGATTACATTGTGATTACACTACACATGAGTTCATGTTGACCCAATGGAAAGAGTTTGCGGACGAGTGGTATCTTGATGGGGGTAGCATTGTCTTCAACACAATGTAAAACAAAATTCTCCTTGTGGGTATAGTATTCTAGAACCCGAATAGATTTAAACTCTAAACCCTAAACCCTAAACCCTAGACCTTAAACTTGAGAGGTAGTGGTCCCAAACCTCCCCCTCAATCCTCGGACCCTACTAGGTCGTGGATTCAGCGGGGCAACCTGCCACTACGCCATACCTTTTTGAGTTTCTTGGGTTACTCCAGGTAAAGCCTCTTACTATTACTGATATTATGTAATTGCCACTACCAGTATGACTAGTAACAACAACAACAACAACTACTACTACTACTACTACTACTACTACTACTATTCTTACGACTATTACGAGAAATGTTACTATCCATTCCAGCTCTGTTTTTTCAGGCTTTCAACCTCTACTTCCGCTCGACCAAAAACATCGGGGATGCCATTGACTACTCTCAGCGAAAGCGCGAGAATGTTGGCGAGCTCATCGCCGTCGGCCCCTCAGGGACATTCCTCAGATTCAGATACCCTCACCATAAGGCCCTCGCACAAAAAGACTGTATCAAGCATGCACTGTAAAAGAAGACAGTAATCAGTCTCCCTTTACGGTCCGCGTTAGTTTCAGTGAGCCACAAACTATGTTTTACTATGTAAGACTTTCTAACTTCCTGGTGGGGGGCGACGCTCCAATTGGGGGACTACTCCAATCGAACGACATTGCTTCAGGCATTTGGCTCTGAAGTACGGGCCGCCTTGTATAAAAGGGTTCTAATGGGAACCTCAAGCAGGGAACCCCAAGAACACAGTGGGAATATCATAGTTTATAAGGACCCTGGTAGGTATATTCCTATTATATTCCCACTATATTCCTGAAGTTCCCTGTTTGGGGTTCCAAGTACCTTGTACGCTAGAAAGCAGGAGGCTCCGTTCTACATGATATGACGTCTATGTAGTCACATGTAGCCTATGCACCACCATAGGACGCCCGGGAAGGGTGAATCCACAACCCTAAACCCTAAACCACTTGCCCTAAATCCACTGCAGGAAACTCTCGAAATCCTGGAGAGAAGCGGTGGCGAGGATGCTTTCATCAACATTAAGTGCCCGAGCTACAAGTTAGGGTTTAGGGTTTGGGGTTTAGGGCCTGAAAAATAGAACAGGAGTCAGGGTTTGGGACGTGGCAGCCCGAATTAGCATCAGCGGAGAACTCTGGAATTCCCACACCACAGCTCTAGTCGTTCATCATGGTCAAGATGCAGTCTTCCAAGTCTTCCACCTGGGTTCAGCTTAGAGCCTCAGGTCATTTGCCGGTAGCATTTGCTTCGGAATCATCTTGAAAGTTACTACCTGCCCCAAGCAATTATGGAATCTCTAGAAGACTTTACAAAGGCTACCGTTTGTTTCTAGGTGCTTCATTGGCCTCCATGTAGCGCTCGGAGGGTATCATGATTGCTCCAAGCATCATGCTCCTAGAGGCCAGCATTGCTGAGGATGTTGTTCCAGATGATCATACAACACGCCTACCTGGACTCCAAAAATAGGTAGACATCGTTCAAAGCCCTGAAGCACAGTCAGCAAGGCTTCTATTCTGCATACTTCGGGGCTCCAACTCAAAATCCTAAACTCAGACAAGGACACAGGCATGACAACTCTGCGAACCTGTTCAGGCAACATGCATGCCTCCTGCAGCTAAGTGAACGTCCATCACGTAACCCTACAGTGGCCTAGTGTAAGCGCGAACTCTTCTCATAGCTCGCCTCGGCTTGCCATTTGGGTTTTGTAGGCCCCTACATCCTAAATTCTCCGATCCGAAGCTCTCGAGCCTGGATCTTGAGGTACATGATTCCCGCGTATGAGTCGTGCATGCTGAATGGGCACTGAGGGTTCCCCTTCAAGGCTTAGGGTTTCAAAGCTCACATGCCTGGGTATTACTGGGTTGCTGTTAAGGAACTTAGTTTAAGTTACTCTATGGGGGGAACCATATTAATTACCATATATACCCGTTATGGTAACTTGATTTAAGTTCCTTAACAGCAACCCAGATTATTGCTATTTGTGATGACCGTGTCTCAGGGTCAATGCATGCATGCTAGCCTGTACACATCTCTCAAGGAGCTGTGACCACATTGCGTCAACACAGCACGTCTCACAGGAAGTTTGCTTCAACTGCTACATACCTTCTTTGTTCCGGGCATCGTTGCAAGGGCCATTGACCACCCAGATGATCTAGTTCCTATCAATCCTGGAATCCGTCCCTGTGGGTGGCTGGCATGGAAGCAGCACCCGCTTTTGGACCTCAGAAGCAAGTGTTCCCTCCTGGCAGTGCGTTGCTTTTTCGCGTTTAATTTGGCTTGCCACAGCTTCGCCTCAAGATGTGAGCATGAGCAGTTTAACGCTGGCCCTTCTGTTTGGGCTTCAAATACACCACCTGTCCCGGAAGTTATGGCTCCAGTTCTGGCAGCAGCGTCAGAATTTCAAGGCAAAACTCCCACATGGATAATAAAACCCCTATATAATCCCAGCTTCCATTTCATTTTCCATTTTCTTTTCCATTTGATTCTCCATTATTGGGGGGTCATATCCCAATATAACCCCTATTATGGGAACCGGAAGCAAAGGCGAACCATGTTCGGGGAAGCTTCCCGGCAAGCCTTTTTGCAGCTGAGTTTCACCGAACTTGCGTCATCCATATACCCTTCTATGAGGTGTAAATAAACATTTGCATGGGAGGAGGTGCAATGCCTTTGTGCCTTGTTTTTCTAGATAGGGTTTAGATCCAAGTATAATCTGGTACAGGAGTTCACGGTTTAGGGCCCGGCCTCTTGTGCATTCAGCAAGCCCGAATCCAAGCTCTCTATTTGGAAGCAAGGGGAGGTTCCCCCCCCCCCCCCCCCCACAGGCAATGCATAGACGTGATGTTTGCTTGCAGCTTGCTCGAGCCAACACATGCTTGCATACGATATTCTTTCATAGCCTCATGCTTCGCGGGCAACCATCTCAAAGCCGAACCACATTAACGGTCCCTCCGTGCCAAGTCTACATGTTTGTCCGTCCACCAAAGGACGGACATGTCTGTGCTGGCCGCCTTTAACCAGAAGTTCATAGCTGTGTACCACACTTAGCCAAGATCTCTTGAGAGCCCGTAGCTGATTGCGGCGCCAGATCCACGAAGAGTTGCCTGGACGCACAGACTTCCGGGTTCAGGGCTTTGGGGTTAGGCTTCAGGGCTTTGGGTTTAAACCCGCGCAGCCCCCTTGTAAAAGAACCTTGGTCTGAACAGGGCTGTTGGGGTTCCATATTGGTTGGGGGGAGTGCAAGGGATAGTGCTGTGCTTGCTTGGTCCCCTTCATCCTTCAAGAAAGTGTGGGTGACGGGTCCGGGGCTTCAGTGGTTTCTGCCGAGTTTTTCTCTTTGGGGCGGTTAGGGTGCGGACGAAATATGGGGTCACCAGACTTCACATGCTTCAGTTGGAAGGATTCTGGAACAGGGAATGCTTGCTTACTGGTAGTCATTCTGCTCCACCCTTAGCCCTAAACCTCCTGAACTTCAGGTCTGTTCTCTGCATCCTCTTCCTGCCCTCCACACTCCTCTTCATCCCTTCCTCCCCTCAGGAATTGCACTCTCCCTTGCTACCTTCCTACCCTAAATCCTAAACCCTCAAAACTTTATCCACCTATCCACCTCCTTACTCGCCTTTGCCCGAGGTCTTTCAAAAATGGATGCGGCTGAAGGCCAGCCTGCATCACTGCAGCTGTCAGCCCTTGACAGAAGGGTTGCCAGACTTCCCTGGGTTGCTCTGAAGGAACTTAATCAAGTTACCATAATATGGGTGTATAGGGTTTAGGGTTTAGGGTAACTGTAATATGGGTATATAGGGTTTAGGGTGTAGGGCTACCAAAATATGGGTTACTGGTAAATGATAGGGTTTCCTTATTATGGTAACTTAAGTTGAGTTCCTTGTCAGCAAGACAGTTCAGGGCCTTGCAGAGCCGTCAGCTGGGTGGAGTTGGTTTGCCGTTTATGCTTGGGGCGCACCGACTTTGCAAGTAGCTTGCGTTGGGCAAAGTTTTGTCATGGTTGCTAGAACCCTCAGCCCTAAACCCTAAAGCCTTGGAGAAAAGGTCCAACCCTAAACGCTAAACCCCTAAACCCCTAAATTCCTAAACCCTAAACCCCTTAACTAACTTGGGACCAAGCCGGCTGCCCTGCTTTATTCAAGCATCATGTTTGTTTGTTTTTTTGATGCTAGGGTTTAGGGGTTTAGGGTTTAGGGTTGGTGTGCTTCTGAGGAGGGATAGAGTGGTTCCGCCGTTGTGTCTGCTTCCTGGAAGTCCGTTTGCCCAACATTGAAGCGATGGCTTCAAGGAAAAGTAACAAAATATATGTAACCTTCATTCGCTCAGCCGTCTTCTGAAGGAAGACAGGTTCCCCACCAACAAAAATAGGATGAACTTTTGTTTGTTGTTGCAGTCTTTTGCAAGACGCATGCAATCTTACAAGATCCAAGCACTGCCAAATACTGTGATTAGGTGCTCAGACGGGAATGATGGAATGGGGTTTAGGGGCAAATCTCCAGGGACCAGTAACACATTGGTTCATTTACTGGTTCCCTACCGAGCACCAGGTAGACTATGACTACTCAACTTTCTGAATAGTCATTTACCGCGCGGCTGCGGTTGATGCTGCTGCTGCTGCTGCTGCTGCTGCTATTGCTGATGGTTCTCCGTGCCACAGGTGCAGGTATCTAGATGTTTACGGATTTGTTTTTGAGGCTCGCTCTCTATAACATTCATGAAGCTTGAAGGTGGATTTCTGCCCGACTGTGAACCAGAAACCCTCCGAAAAGGTAGAGGTATTCGTTTCACGTGCTCTCTCGGCTGCTGCACGCGGTGCAATGTCCAGACAGTCCAGCAGCCCTGATACCAGGAAGCACTCTGCTCTGGCAGTGAATGTTCTATAGGTATAAGCTTAGACTTTGTAGTCACGAACCAGCTGCTGTTTTCAATGTTTGGGCGAGGGTGGGTCTACTTGCTAGAGGAGTGGATTATCTCACACTAAACCCTGAAGCCTCAAACCTAAACCCTACACCCTGAACCCTAAAGCCTCAAACCTTAACCCAAAACCCTAAAGCCTTAAACCTAAACCCTGACCTGTGTCCTTGGCAGGTAGGCTATCGCGAGAGAGACAGCAGGCCTATAATCTGGATGGATGGGTTTAGGGCAAATAATCTATAGTCTAACCTACTTGAAGGGGGGCTATTAATGTGGATGCTAGGAGTTTAGACCATGGCACAAATAATTTATAGTGACCTAGTAGCCGAGCTCCATGGGAGCTTTCATTTTGGGATTATATAGGGGTTAGGGGTAATATTAGGGATATGTAGGGGTTATATGGGGAAAATGGAAAAGAAATTGGAAACTACTATGTACTCGTCATTTCTTGTACGTATCTCTCTCTTGCTAGAACGCTTTCAAAGTGGATATGTGCATATATGGCTTTATATGGAATTCGGATAGTTTCCCGATTCGTAGGAGTACGAAGGGCCCTTGCGGCATTGCTGCCGACCTGCATTACAGTAGAAGATTGCATCATCGGGAGCATCAAGCCGTATAGTCCTTACATGGTAAAAGTTTACTATGAAACCCTGTTCAAGTGATTGAGGCTTCTGCTGTGCGGCCTTGCGGCCTTGCAAATTCCCAATACAATCCCAGATTTCACCTGGTGGTTTCCATGAATGGGGGGACCCCAAGAGATACAACCATCCTTGTAATAGGGACCGGCCCAATTTATTTTCGCTATAGCAATTGCTAATAATGTTAATAGTATTCGTATCGTTGCTATTATCACTACTGGTATCATTATTGGTAGTATTACGGTGGCTATTATTAATACAACAACTACTATTCTTGTTTACATCCTAAGTCTAACCTTATTTGTAATCCTTGTATAACCCCTACAAAATCCCTTGCAACTCCTATACAGGTCTTATAGAATCTCCGAAAGAATCTCCGATAGAACCCTTGAAGCCCTCTAATCCCTTTAGGATCACCATAGAAGCCCTCTACAACACCCATATCATCCTGACTACAGTTTCTTTATACAATCCCTAAACCCTACATCCGAAGCCCCACATTCTGAACATTAAATCCTAAGACCTCAAACCCTAAACCCTTAAACCCTAAACCTTAAACCCTTAAACCCTAAACCCTAAAACCTCAAACTCAAAACCCTTAAAAAGGCATACAGAACCCTGTTTTTGGGTAGGCCATGGCCATGACGCAATTCCAACAGATCCTGGAGTCTCAAAAGACGGTCACCAAGCCTCGGGCTCAGGTTACGGCTTCAGACTTGAGAGAGTAAGGAGTTTAGGCCTTAGGGGCTTAGGAGTTTAGGCTTTAGGGGCTTAGGGTTTAAGAGTTGAGGAGTTTAGGAGTTTAGGCTCTAGGGGCTTAGGGTTTCAGAGTTTAGGGTTGAGGGTTTTGAGGTTTAGGGCTTAGGGGTTTTCGGGTTAAGGGTAGAGAGACCTCATCCGCCCTCACCGTAAATGGTGGTTCACTTAGACAAGCATTTCAAATTGGCTTTTATTCAGGCGTTACAGTGAATATGAATTGATAAGTCCACCTAGGATGTAGGTGTGGCTTTGGGTGTAGGGCTTGGGAGTTTAGCGCTTCAGCGTTCAGGGATTCAGAGGTTGGGGCCGTGGAGCGTGGGGGTTTTTAGGGGCGTAGGGGGTTTGCGCTTTTGGGGCTTTAGTTTTCACAAAGGTGGAAACTACTACTCGCCTTGGGATAGAAGTTTAGGGTTTAGGGTTTAAACCCTGAACCCTTAACCTTAGGGGGCTTTGCAGGTTGAGGGTATGGGGGATTCGGGTTTAGGGTTTGGCTGTGTTAGAGATTGAGAGGTTTGGCGTTTGAGCTGTGGAGGTTACAGGCGGAATGGAACAGAACATGGACAAGAATACATAGTGATTGAATCAGGAGTAGATGAGTAAAGGTACTCTAATTTTCTTTACCTCAGGGTTTGGGGTTTACGGGTCTAGAAGTTTAGGCACTTAGGGGTTTGGGGTTCAGGCCCCTAAACTCTATAAACCCTAAACCCTATCATCCCTAAACCCCATAAAGCCCAACCCCTAAACCCTATAAACCCTAAACCCTACAATCCCCAAACCATCTTCTGGGCTTAGCGTTTTAGGGTTTCGGACATCCTCTTTCAAGAATATTCAAGGCTTGACGAGAAAAATATGAGCACGGTTTTAGGGTTTAGGGTGATTGAAGTGGTCCCTGTAAAGGGGGCACCATTGGGAACACATCTCCTTAAAGCGAGATCCTCCTAACAAAGAAGCAGCCTACCTTGTGGTCTTTTTGGGGATGAGGATTTTGAGTGATTACCATAATGGGGCGCAGGCATGGGGGCTTCCCAACTAAACAATTCTTGATATGGACCCCGTAATTAAGCCCCTCCCCCTAAAAAAACACTTCAATATAGTACCATTAGATATCTGGTAGATTATTTACCGTTGTTTTTTGTATAGTGCAATTTCTATTGGATAGAGACATGTACTGTTTTAGAAAGTACCAAGATGGGGGAGGTATTTACTGTTGAGAGGGGGGCTGGGGGATGTATTATGAAAGCGATTGTATTATCTTTGTCATAGTTCTTTATATCGCCAGGGTCCCCAAGTGGTTGTTTGGGGTTTTTGGGGTGCGGGGTTTTACGAGCTTGCGGTGTAGGGGTTTCTGTATGCCGCGCCCCAGTATTCGGAGAACCCTCCCACAGCGATGATCCGTGCAATTTCTTTTCGAACCTCAAAACACCCCTTGAATGAGGGTTCAGGTTTACGGTTTAGGGTTTATAGCCTCAGGGTTTACCTGTAACCCAAATTACCTACAGTTTAGTAGTAATTACCCCTTAATTAGTAGGTGTAACCCATCAAACTGTAGGTAATTGGGGGTTGCAGGTAGGGTTCTACTAGGGTATAGGGCCTGTTCAGGCTTTGAGGTGCTCCGATACAAAGGTTTGCTTATAGGCAATATTCATTATCAGGGTTTAGGGTTTAGGTTTAGAGTTTAGGGTTAGGGTTTAGGGTTCAGAGTTAGGGTTTAGGGTTAGGGTTTAGGGTTTATTTCAGAAGGGCTGATGTGAAGATAAAAAAAGGTATTTTGCCGGGGAATGCCGAAGGCCTACAACTTAATACTTGGGAATTGGATATGTAGCTGATGACCTCTAGTACTATTTGCCAAGCCCCAAACCCTAGACCCCAAACTCCAATCTACAGGGATTTCAGTATCTCAGACGCAGTGATTGCGTGGGAATAAGGATGTGTTGCTTGGTTGCTGCATTTTTGGAGGATGGACTTTAAGCATCTCAGATTCGCGGAACCCTAAACCCTGAAACCCTAAACGCTAAAGCCCTAAACCACAACCCTAGACCCCTGAACCCTTAAACCCTAAACCCTTAAACCAAAACCCTGAAGCCCTAAACCCTTGAACCCTAAACTCCAAACCCCAGGCCATGAAAGAACGGTGTACTTGGATGCCACGTTGTGCATAGCAAGTAACCAGGCTATTACTGGGTTGCTGTTAAGGAACTTAAATTAAGTTAATATATTGGGGAAACCCTACTATTTACCATATATATATATATACCCATTATGGTAACTTAATTTAAGTTCCTTAACAGCAACCCAGATTATCGCAAAGCTTTCTTCAGCATATGGGAGTCATTCATGTCCACTCCCAGGAGCCGAAGCAAACAAAACTTGAGTTCTGTATTATATAGCTTGCGCTTAGGGTTTAGGGTTTAGGGCTTAGCGGTTTAGGGTTTAGGGGTTAGGGGTTTAGGGGTTAGTCTTGCCAAGCTATCTGTTTCCCTTTGGGATTTCATTTAAAATTCTGGACTCGAAATCTTCAACCCTCAGCCCCGAAACCCTAAGCCTGAAACACGTAGGCCTGAAGCCTCTAAGCCTTAAGCCGCTAAGCCTCCAACCCCTAAGCCTTAAGCCACTTAAGCCCCCAAACCCCCAAACCCTAAACCCTGTACACCCTCAACCTTCTACCCTCAAACCTAAACCCTCAACCATATACCCTAAACCCTATAAACCCTAAACAACCCTATAAACCCTCTAAACCCTAAAACCTCCTGAACCCTAAACCCTATGAACCCTAAACAACCCTATAAACCCTATAAACCCTCAACCCTAAGGCTCACCGCAAAGTGCTTCTCTGCCTGCGTGACGCATCCTGGCACCTCACTGGCCAGTCAGCAGCAGGCTCCGTGTGGGGGAGATTGGGGTTTAAGATTTAGGGAGTTTGGGGAGTTTGGGGTTTTGGGTTTAGGGTTTGGGAGTTAAGGGTTTAGGGGTTCAGGGTTTAGGGTTTGGGAGTTTAGGTTTATAAGGTTTCGGGAGTTAAAGGGTTTAGGGTTTGCGGTTTGGAGTTCAGGGTTTGGGCGTTTAGGGTTTAGGGCTTAGGGTTTGGGAGTTCAGGGTTTGGGAGGTTAGGCTTCAGGGTTTGAGGAGTTTAAGGTAATCGTCACCTAATTAGGGTTTCCCAAATTAGGGGTGCCATCTGGGGGGTTTCGTAATAGGATTAGATTTTTGGGGGCTTTAACTTGGGTTCCTCGTAGTTATTTGGGGAAACTACCAATTTCACGTTAATTGTATCCGAATTGCAGCACGATTACAAAATATATTTGAAAACGGCGCGGGCTGATATTGGGCAGTTGTAAGCAGGCATTATATTCCCCCAGTATATACCCTATTAGAATATAGTGGCGTCCATTTTCTTTTCCATTATCCCTATGTAACCCCCATATAGCCTCCATATAGATCATTACGCATAAACTTCAAAGTCGAGTCGAGGGTATCTTTCAGGGTCTCCTTGAATTGGTTGTAAAGATGCTCGTTGGCCTATGTACTAGAGTCTAAACTTCTCAAAGGGGGTTATATGGGGGATTATAATAGGGGTTATTAAGGGGGATGCTAGGAGTTTAGGCAATGGCTCATATGTACCAGTGTTGGGCCGAGGATTGGGGATTAGGTGTGAAGTTCTGGGGTTCTAGGGAAATGTGGCATGAAAGCGAAGTAGCACCTGCATAGTTACCTATATTGTGGTCCCAGATGCGTTGTCCAACTATGGGATAGGGTACCACCCCAATTAGACCTCAGCATGATATAGGTCAGTATAGAGGCTTCTTTATTGTCCCGTATCCTTAACCTCACAGCTACAACCTCTTAATTAGGATAGACTGTTATCGCACCCATTGTCTTTGGTTTGCATCCCCATATGTATATATATATATATATATCTACCCCACTATATACCCTATTGGAATATAGTAGTGTCCATTTTCTTTTCCATGATCCCTATATAACCCCCATATAGCCCCTATATATCCTCATATAAACCCCAATGTAATCCCTTTTCCTCCGCACCCATGAAGCACTTCTGCTACATGAGGGCAGAGATGTTGGACACTCGCGTCTGAAGAGCGTCAGCTAAACACACTCCACAACCCTGCAAGTGGCAGAGGAATTCGTTTGATGTGCAGCAACCTCACTAAAGAGTTGTAGCTTCAGTAAACGCCCATGTTCCAACTTCATGGACCCCAAAACCAAAGGATTTACATTTGAGTAGTATTTTATTTGGGGATACTATGGTACCCAATATAGAGCAAGATTATATCCTCCTTTTGAGGTATAGTATTTTATATAAGGAATATAATCTTACTAGGTTCAACCACCAAAAAAACGCTACTCATTTGGGGCTTAGGGTTCCAACCTAGAGAATCTAAAGACGACCTGTGCGAGTCTCACATGAGATGCATGTCTAAAGTCTTCTTCCCCAAATCAAACTGGAAGTCCTGAAGTGGGTTACGGGTTTAAGGTTTAAGGTTGGGCTTGTAATTTTAGGGTTCAACGTTTAGGGTTGAGATTTCGAGGTCAGGGTTCAGAGCTTTTAGGTTCAAAATTTATAGCTTGTAGGGTTGTCCTCTCCCAAGTCAAAATGTAGCCTTCTTTTTAAGGGGCAGTGGTCTTCGCGGAGCCTTTTTGTGGTTCCCGTGATTTTTTTCCGGGGGAGGCATATGCGACATGCAAGAAAAGAACATTAATTTCAATGAACGCTCAGACTTCGGCAACCCTTTTACAGGACTAAGATTTCAATCCGTGCTTTGGGGGGGGCTAGGATTATTCATGATTATTCATGGTTGCACAGATTTGGGTAAAACAAGTTGAACCCTCGTCAGGATGCATGGGAATGTGCATGGCCCGTGCTCAGTTTTAAATGCGAGGGCCAGGTCTTTGAGCCTTGAATCCGCACGCAGGTGTGTCTATGGCGATGTGCGCAGCGCTACATGGAAGCTTGGCGCATATATCTTGTGGGCATAAGCGCGTATCGAGGTTTGAGAGTTCTGCAGGATTTATAATATGGGGCTTAGACATCATCCTACTGTAGGAGTCAAAGAGCATTTGGAGGCCAATGGGACCTAGTAACTGATAACTGGGCTTATATGAAAACCCTATTGATAATCCCCCTAAATGGACTTAGGGGGGCTACCCCAACTATAAGTGGGCTAGAATCCCAGTCATAAGTAGTTACCAAGTCCCATGGACCCCCAAGTATCTTGTGCGGGCCCAGTTCGAAGGTTTAGGGTTTAGTGGGGCCCTAAACCGCAGAACCCCAAACCCGAAGCCCTACAACATAAATATTATGCAAGTCACTGTTCAGTCTCAGTTTCAAGAAGCTCTTTCTGCTGCCGCAGGTTGTGCGTGTTGATATGAAGTTGGACTTTCAATACGGTTTAGGGTATGGGGCTTAGGCTTTAGGGTTACGTTCGATAGGGTTGTAGGGGCCTTTATGGGTACATAGGCTTAGGGTTTTAGGGTTTGTTTTGGGGAGAAGGGTTCTGGGTGTAGGGATTATGGAGCAGCAAATGGGGACATCGACAGCTTGAATCAAAACTGGAGCTGCATAGGAGTGTATGGTGGCTACCCTAAACCCTAAACCCTTAACCCTAAGAAAGCATGGGTGCTCCATGCTGGTCTGGGTGAGGGTAAGTCTGCCGGCAGAGGTTTGGCTCCTGTTCCTGTCCAATCTCATCATGCCCTTCCGGGTTTAGGGTTTACCTGGACCCCAAAAGTATGTAAGATAATAGCCTTTGTGGCTGTTATTATGCTTCTAGGGCTAGTATTTTACATACTTTTGGGGCTTAGGTAGGGTTCCATGCCGAAGCCCTAACCTGACACCGGGAAGGGTAATGTTGTGCTGAGTGTCTAGACTCACCTCGCAGCCCGCTAGTTCTTAGGGTGTAGGGCTTGGGTTTAGAGTTTAGGGTTTAGGGACCCTTTCTCCGTTCAAAACGTTCGTGTCCTGAAAGCTAAACCCCAAACCCTAGCCCATAGACAACATCAGTACCTACATCTCCCTTCACCAGGGGTTGTGAAGTCGCTGACACATGAACCCTTATATAATAATCCTTATCTTAACCCTATAATACAGTAGTTCCACTTTCCATCATCCTATATAACCCTAGATTGTCTTATAAGGTAAACAACCCTAAACCCTATAACCCTAGATTGTCTTATAAGGTAAATAATTGTACATTGTTTGAAGCTTTTCTTGCGCTGCCTCGTGAAGGAGACGCAGCACTTTGTGCAGAAGTACAGCGAGGCCTCTGCGTCCTGAATGGGAATGAAGGAATGGAAAAGAAAATGGAAACCCTAGGTCCAATAAAGGGTTATTATAGGGATATAATAAGGGTTTATAGGGGTTACATAGGGATAATGGAAAAGAAAGTGGAAACTACTATAGGGTTAAGGGTTTAGGGTGGCAATGAAGGGATGGAAAAGAACATGGAAACTAGTATAATGGGTTAATATAGGGACTTATATAATAAGGATCTAAACTTCTAGTATCCCCCTTAATGACCCCTAAAATAGTCCCCTATATTATACCCTATATAACCCCTCTTTAAGGAGTTTGGACTATGGCTCATATGATCTATATTACTAGGTGCTTCTCCCTCCTAGACACGGTTGAGGGTTCAGGTACACTGCAAGCCCTAAGCCACTAAACTCCGCATGATAGTTGCGTACAAAATCTATTTGAAGGGCCAGTGGCTCCTACGGGCATAGTCATTACTGGGTCCACATGCGGGATCCCTCACATTTTTGGGGGTGGAGAAGGATCCTTTTGTCTTCCTAGGGTAGTAGCGACTATGAATAGATGGTTGCCTTGCCATCCAGGGTGCCGTGCAGGGTTCTCCCAGTTCTTTCTGCAAGACCTGATTTGTTCTTAGTTTAGGTGCAAATAGATCTCGATTCAGGAAGGATGTGAATACTGCCTATACCCTGACGTCTTTAAAAGACCCAAACTCTGCGGCTACACCCCGCACCCCAAACCCTAAACCTGATGTACCCCAAAAAGTGTATAAGCCCCAGCCTCCATTTCATGTTCCATTGTCTTTTCCATGTGCTTTTGCGTTATATGAGCCCCTCAAAGCCAAAACCGTAAATGTCCCCTCTAATCCCTTTAAAGGCACCATCATGAAATAATATTTCGAGATTCCTAGACTTAAACTCCAAGACCTAGAGCGACACACCTTCCAAGCTGCACGACAGGATAAGATCAAGTCTGGTGCCTGGGACCTAACGCTGGCAGGCTGAGCTGGCAAATAGGTTGTTCTCAAAATTATGGGTCCCTTTTGGTTATAGATTATCTTATGGCACTTAATCCTTAGGGGTACAATATGGGACCCTAATTTGAGGAACTACGCACCTAGTGGTTTCTTGGATGCTTAGAGTCAAGGCTTGGGATCTAGGGTTTGTTAGGGTACTAACGAGAATAGCAGAATAACGAAAATTAGTAGCTGAATTGGTAACCTTAAGGTTTAGGGCTCCTCCCAAGGACAATAGCAATAGCAAGAATAACAACTTTGTAGCTGAGTGGGTAGCCTTAAGCCTCTGGGGGCGCGTAAGGCCCACTGCAATCAACATGTTAAGCTGTTGCGGGCCAGGAATGTCAGCAGCTAGGATAATGGGGTTTAGGGATGAGGGTTTAGGGGACAATAGCGATGAGAATGAGTGTCAGTGTAAGTGGACTGTTGGTAATTGGGAATCAATTGGAAGAGAGGATGCGCAGCATGCAACGAAATTGCAAAACGGGAATTGCATAATATAACGTTTATGTAATGTAGAGGCTGAATAAACAATAATCGAGTATGGAGAACCAAGCAAAAAGGAGGAGATGGAAACTGCGATTGTGCAAACCGTATGTCTATAAGTAGTTTTGAGAGGGCTTCTGTTAAACAATTGTGGAGACGGAAAAAGAAAGGGAAAACCACGACATAAGTGATGTGGGGTTTAGGGTCAAGGGCTGTAAGTAGGGAATGAACGATTACTTGGAGGGTCATGGGGAATTAGCAAGTAGGTCAATAATCCCTATCCTTATAACCCACATATCAACCCTAGTTATCCCCATTGTTAACCTACTTGCTAAGTCCCCATGGCCCTCCAAGTAGGTTATGGGGATGGGTGGAAGGGATTACATGCGGACTGCTAGAGGGAGGCTTGCCTGAAGTTCCTCCTAAGCGTCAGTTAGCTGTTCGGCTTTGCCGTTCAAGGGTCTAGGGTTTAGGGTTTATTTAGGGTTTGGAGCGTAAGGGCGCAGGTTTGGGATTAGTTGGGTTTAGGGGAATGCAGAGGATGTTCTCCTGAAGTCCATAGTGCGCTCTGTGGTTTTGACTTGGACCTGCAGCATATGAGAATACCTGATCCCAAATGCAAATTTACCCTCCCCCAAGGCTGGAACCCATGTAGCCCAATTAGATGGACAGTGATCTTTGCTGGGGGCTTAGGGTACCACAATCCGCTTATGAATCAAGAATTCCAATAAACTCCTTCCTAATCACTGCTTCCATTGCATTTTCCGTGTGGTTTGTCCATTTGATTCTCCACTTTTGGGGTTTCAGGTTCCCGAAATCTCATTTTGATCTATCATACTTTCTACATAATTCCTTTTTATCCTCGTATATTCTGCTGCCGTTCTTATATAACCGCCAGACCCTTAACCCTTAAACTTCTTGTTGCTTGTTACTGTAGGTAGCGCAGGATGCCTTTTAGCACCAGAGACGCAGTGCAGCGCTCGGAGAGCAAAAAAACAACTTGGGCGACAGGCTTCAGGGTTTAGGGTCTAGGGTTTTGGGTTCAGAGTTTCAGTGTTTGGGGCTTGCGGGTTTGGCTTTAGTTTATAGATGTTTACAGGGGTCTAGGGTTTGGGTTCATTGTTTAGCTTTCCCCGAATAGGTGGCCAAACTATAACGACGTCACCCAACCTCACCCCAAATGATGGTTAAGGTGGGAATACACTCCCGGAAACTAACATGGAAACCCAAAAAGAGCCCTATAAAGATTACAGTCCTTCTAAAAGGGGACTATATGGGTTTCCATGTTAGTTTGGGGGAGTGTAAGTTCCAGGCTGACTTAGCGTCAGCTTCTGGAAGTAGTGAGCACTAGCCAGTCATGCCAAGTCCCTACCCACCCCCCCAACCCGGATTTCCCCAAATGTAGATACTGACAGTGCAGTGCCTGGACTTCTTAGGGGGAAAGTTCTTTTTAGGTGGTTTGAGGGGCATCATTTTCCTGGGGGGAGGGGATTACTTCCAAGGCGCCCTTGTTTGTCTTCCTTGATGTTTTCGGCCACAGAAGCCCGTATCGCGGTTCGCCCTAAGCAGATGCTGCCAGATTGGTCAATAGTCGACAACAAGTCCACATCAGAGAATAGACAGCAGAAACTGGACAGCACCTAGAATGATGGAGAATGAAATGGAAAGAGAATTTCATGAAACTTTGCTCGCACAGGGGTTGATAGGGATTCTATTTGCTCATGCTGCTGTCTGTGTCTTCTGCCGCTGTTGCTTTTTCAATGTCTTTTGTCGCTCTTTTGCTGTGCAGTTTCTTTTATATAGCTATCCTCCTTGTCTTGGACCATTCCCTCATACTTGCCATGCACTCACGTATGCTTTACTTGGAAGGTTCTTCGTTCACGTCAAACCCGTTCATGCATGCTTGCGGGATAGGGAAAGCAGCAGGCAAGTTACATGTGTCTCTGCCTACGCTGTTTGGCTTTGCTGAGAAGGCTACCGGCACGATGGTGCAGTAGCCTCCCTCCAGCGCAGGGTTTGGTTTCGAATCACAGTAAACAACTGAAAGTAACTGATGCGTCCCCTCCCGCCAATGCTTAACCCTCTCCCTCCCACTACCGCTCAGACAAATCCATTTCAAATTAAGACAAGAGTCTTCGTTGTACTGGGAGAGGGGAGTGCCCTTTTGCGGGCCAGGGGCAGGAAAACCTTCAACCAAACCCTGCTGCGCAAGTGTAATTGCTTAAACAAGTTGAAACCAAGGTCTTAGGCGACTACATAGGTAGAGCTCAAGAGCATGAGATGTCGCAAGTAGCAGCTCTAAAGCACCAGCTTCCGACATGTACGCCATGAGAGTGTGGAGTCCTTTTCTGTACCAAATCACAATGCACGCGTCAAGGATCTCAGATTATGCTTCCTCATTGGTTTCGCCAAGGGGACTAGACTTCGTAGGCCTCATTAGGCCTTAGGCAGCCAGCGTGGGCGCCATGAAGGCCATTGTCCCCTCCATGATGGAAGATGGGATCAATTCTGAGGCCGGTCATTGGGATACAAAGATAGAGGCTTAACAACAAATGGAAGCTACTTCATCACTTAGGGCTCATAGGGTGGAGGTTTAAGGCTTAGGTGATAAACTTCTGGTTATCAATGGGGGAGATAGGGTTCAGGGATTTTCTCGCAGCAACTGACACTCAGATGGAAAGTGACATGATAAGTTGGTAGTTTCTCTGAACTGGGATCCTTTAGTAGGCTCTCCATACATCCAAGCGGTCCCCTACGGCCGCCTACTACAGTGAGACACCCTCGAATCTTGTTTGTGCCGCACCGGGTGCCGGCACACCTCGGCGGGCCTTGGCAATAGTTCTTATCATTCTGCAAATAGTGCTGACGGAGCTGCTTACAAGCAATCACAATGGCAACATTGATGAAGACCGCGATTTTGGTCAAACCCTACCACTGGTACTGGTCCTCTTCCATTCTCCCTTCACCTTATTCTTAAGCGGGTGTCGTTGCATGCGTCAAGGCTGAAGCGTGCTTCACCTCACCGTCGATCCTAAACTCCAGCTCGGGACGACGACGGCGGCCCCCGACGCTGCCTACGTCTTTCATCTGGCCACCTGCTAACGCCACGAGCCTAATGCAGAAGCCTGAAGAAATGACATTGCGGTATGAGGAAGTAGGGAGAGAAGTAGGACGATTTAGGGGAAGAATCAAGAATCACATGCAAAAGAGCTTGGTGGATATGCAGTAGTAATACAGAAGCCTGAACCAAGCCAAGCTGAAAAGTCTTGGAGCATGAAATAGAGACTGAAAACTGTGCTTTGCAGAAGCCTGGATAATGTAGTATATTGTCCCCATAAAGACCTTATGCAACTGTAGAAAGCACACCGAAACTCGGTTGAGTAACTTCGACCCCAGCCCAGAAAACAAACCCTAAACCCTAAACCCTAAAATCCCAAACCTCCAGACCTTAGGCCCAAAGCTTTGTGTATTCTCAGATACCCTGTCTTGTGCATGTATATGCACATTTTTCCCCCGAGTATCCTCATGTCTCTTCATATCCAAATCCGTATTTAACACCGAAGTCTGATGAACATGATCTCAGAAACTCCCTAGCTTGCATTGAAGGGCGGTTTAGGGGTGAAGGATTTAGGTGTTTTCAGGTTCAGAGTCTGGGGTTCGGGGTGCAGAGTTAAGGGTTTATAGGGCTCGATACCAGTCCGAAAAAAGGGCTGTCAAATGAAGGTGCAGTTGTTTGTTTTTCCTGTAGTTTGTCGAAATCATTGTGTTTTCTTGGGCAGCCTATAAAGTAGAGGTCATAATAGAAAAAGGGACCACAAATTTGTCAACTTCCCAATTGAAATTTTTCCGCTTATGCAGAATGCTTGGGAGATTTTTTTCACTGAGACAAGGAACGTCCTAATCGAGTGTAGAAGCCAAAAGTATTTACCACTTGTCCAGAGTCCTTCCTTCTAATTATGGTATACGTAAGCTACCTCCAGTAGACCTCAACAGAATATTGGTAATCTGGGTTGCTGTTAAGGAATTTAAATCAAGTTACTATATTGGGGAAACCTTACTATACACCCATTATGGCAACTTGATTTGAGTTCCTCAACAGTAACCCAGTATATAACTGTTCGGGTTCCTACAGTAAGCACCCTCGAAGCCATTGTATCAACCCAGTTTCCATCACCTTGGAATCCTATGCCAGTCCAACCCTAAACCCTAAACCCACTATGATGGCTCATGGCCTTGCCAGACAGTTGATGTAGATTCACAAGCCTCCCCTCAATCACGAGCAAAGGTCTTCAAAAACAAGTGCAGTAGCTGTAGCAGGCAGAAGGCGCACAAGCCCTGACACGCAGGAATACAACATGATGGGCGGGGGAAGCTTGACAATTCCAAAACTTCGAGCTCGGTTTTGAAAGCCCTCAACCCTAAACCCCTGAACGTTTACATAATCCTTAACCCCCTAGACCCTAATCCCTCAAACCCTAAACCTAAGCCTCCACCCCTTAAGCCTAGTCTCCAAGGCTCGCAAAGAATCGAGCAAGTACGGTGGCAGCGCAGGTGGCTGCAGGGTACTCACCTTTGGTTAGCTAGGAGTGAAGGAACGGATCCTTATAGTAGTCCCTGTATTAACCCATTATAGTGGTTCCCATTATCTCTTCCATTCCTTCATTCCCACCCTAAACCCTACGCCCTTTCTGACCCTAAATTGTAGAGTCCATTTTCTTTTCCATTCCTTCATTCCCAGCTAACCAAAGGCCATGGTAGCATCGCGTTTTCTCCCTGCCCTTGCCTTCCCTCTTCGTTCCATGCCTGAGATGGGGATGAGGGTTTAGGGTTCAGGGTTTAGGGATTAGGGTTTAGCGTTTAGGGTTTAGGGATGGGGGTTTAGGGTTTAGGATTAGGGATGAGGGTTTAGGGTTTAGGAATTAAGGATCAGGGAGTATGGCTTAGGGTTCAGAGATTAAGTTTTGCGGGTTTGAGAGTTTAGGGACTTAGGGATTATTAAGGAATGTTACCCAAGAATGGACAGTCAAGCGAAAAAGAACATGGAAAATGACCTGGAAGTTGCGATTATTTCGGGTTTTAAATGGGATGCCATAGCTGCTACAGCTATACTCTTCCATATTCCAAAAGTTGCTAGTCCCCTTAAAGGGCATATAAGCGGCATATAGGAGGTCAGGTAGGACAATGTGGGGATGCATAGTTGTCTAGGGTTTCCAGAACTTCCCCCAGCAAGAATATGAACTTTGACATGGTCAGCTCTTTGACATTGTAAACATGGCTCTCAAGTTGTAATTTTAGATCCCCCTTGTCATAGAGAAGCCAGAGTAACACGGTTTAGGGTTTAGAGTTCTCTGGTGGGCCCTGTGTGGGACCTTGTACCCTTTTGATTTCCTTCTAACCGCCTTATATCCCGCTGCCTCTCGCTATCCCTCTAAGCCCGTGGAAGCAAAGTTTCGTACATCTCAGCGCCCACATCACCGCAGGGCACTGGAGCGACGCCAAAGGCGAATCCAGAGCCCCAGGAGCAGTTGCCTGGCGCCTTGTCTGCGCAGATTGCCCCTAACAAGCGTAAAGTTCAGCGTTCTCACCCCCAAAAGTGGTGCAAACAGAAATACACCCAAATTGCCTTGATTTTCGGTTCTAAAGGCATTATTCAACAGCCCAAGAGAGGGCTTAGGCTTTCGGGGCTTAGCGCTTACCGCTAAGTGCTTCGTGCTGTTGGTCTTGAGTTGTAGGATCTTTGGCCCAGCGCTTCCGGGTTAGGGTTTAGGTTTTGGATTAGGGTTTAGGGTTGGATCGCGATAGTCCTCATAAAGAGCTAGAACTACAAACAGATGTTCTTGCGCTTCCAGGCAGCGAAAAGTGTAGGCTATGGGACAACTAACACGACCCCAATTACCCCAGTTAAGCCCTATAGGGGGACCCCAATATATTACAAATACTATAACCCTTATTAGAGGTCCCTCCGAGCTGGCACCCCTAATTTTGGGAACCCCCCCTGCCCAGAGGAAAAGCAACACCTAAACCCTATAAACCCTACACCCTAAACTCTAATTTGGAAATATGTACACATATATCTTGCATAGTACCTGGACGTCCTCCCCCCCAATCCCCTCCAGCACCAGTGAGACAGAGG
Organism: Symbiodinium pilosum; assembly: GCA_905231905.1. Taxonomy (NCBI): domain Eukaryota; class Dinophyceae; order Suessiales; family Symbiodiniaceae; genus Symbiodinium; species Symbiodinium pilosum. The sequence goes on along the minus strand of CAJNIZ010010990.1, from coordinate 3,659 downwards.
TGGTGTTGGGGATCCTGGCTGCCCGTTGCAAGGGTTCAGGGGGTTTAGCGTTTAGGGCTTAGTGTTTAGGGCTTAGGGTTTAGATTTTAGGGCTTAGGTTTTACAACTTTTGCTAACACGTTTATGTTCCCATTCAGAGCCCTAAACCCTAAACCTTCAACCCTAAGTCGTAAACCCTGAGAAAGGCTGTTTTCTAATGAGCAGAACCATCAGGGCTTGAGCTGAATCTTGCCGAGTTGAGTCGTGAGGAGGGATTGGGTGGCTTACTGGGATAAAGGCTGGCCAATTAGTGATCCTCCATTTATGTAATGGTTTACGCCTTAGGGGTTAGGATGTTGCATAATAGTCACCTCCCCCAAATTGATAGATACCAAACCTCCCTAACCTCCGAATAATGAATAGTATTCCCAGTACCGAATGGATGTATTTGGAAGCTCAGCAGGGTTGAGGGGGTTTGTTCAGCCAACAGCACCGAAACCCGCTAGCCTAATCCTAAAACCCTAAACCCTAACCCGGTCCTGCTTTGTAACCCGTGAGAGTTTTCTCAAACAGTGCCGCCGCTTTCTGATCCCTATAGGGGATCCCCAGCAGTTTTTATTCCTTCAGATACCGTGGTTTTCTCCAGGACGCCCCACCTCCCGTCCCAAAAGCTGAAACTCAAAATCTTACGCGCCCTAAACTTAATGTCAGGCTCGCCTCCACTCGGTCGGCTACGCCAGTGTCAGAGTTGCATATGAGCTGTAGTCTAAACAGTCTAAACTCCTTAAACGGGTTATATATGGGTTTATATTATGCAGGCTTCAGGGTTTAGGGTTTAGAGGGGTCTATATAGGAGCTTATACACGGGGAGTATTATAGGGGTTATTAAGAGGCATACTTGGAGTTTAGACAACGGGTTATGTGGTGATCTCCTCCTCGTTTAGGGCTGAGGGTGTGGAGATTAACCGTAGGTCCGGGGTCCTGAAGTCCTCATGGATAACCAAATGGAAACGGACACTGAACATTCAATGGAACAGGGGTTATATGGCGTTACAAAAGGACATATTGGTGTATATAGGAGAAGAGAAAAGAAAGTGGAAATTCGTTTTACACGTTTTAGGTTACGGGTTGTCGGCGGGATTGTCAAAATACCGAAGTCTCTCACAATGATCAGTAAGGACCCCCATGGACACCTTATAATCCCCATATATCCCTTGACTTGCCTAGGGGCCCTGTATTTTGAGAAGCGGTTATAGGTACATACAGCGATATACAGGGATAGCTAGCTATGTAATGACGGGTACATAGGGATAAATAGGGACACAGAGGGATTTTGGTAGGTTGTCAAAGTTATACTTTCCTGAGGATGCCCTTTAGTATTAAGGGCGATATTATACCAGCAAACCAAGAGGACCACATCTTTCACAACCCCACCATAAGGAGTTTTTTGGAGGTTTGCTGGAAAGATCCTTGTAAAGGAGAGACCGTTGGAAATACATTTCGTGAAAAGGAGATCGTAACCAAAAAGAGAATCTACGTTAGGGCCATTGGGGCACAGACCAGTTTCTTTTGAACAGAGCCTGGGTGCATTTAGGCTTCCTTAGGAGTGTGGGGGAGTGTAGAGGTCATGTCATCTCTACCTTAGCAGGACCCACTGTAGTAGTGATGTAGTAGGAATAGAATAGGACCCTAAGATAAGCCTTAGTATCCCTTATAGTTACTATTTCAGGCTGGGGGGTCCACCAAAAGTTCACCTTATATGGACTCTCCAGGTTTGGGGGATACAGGAGGATATGGGAAATGGTGGGGTTCTCTGCATCCGGTATAACATGTGTCTCTATGTAGGTCTTCATTAGTTGGCATGCACTACACGCAACGATGTGAAGTAGAAATGTAGAAGTGTAGGTGCGGCATGCAGGTATATATATATATATGTATATACAGGTATATGTATACATATATATATATATATGTACATAAATAAATATATATATATACATGTTTAGGGTTTGGGGTAATTATGTATATAGATATATCTACACAGATATATATATATATCTATACATACATATGCCGAAGGAGAGAGACCCCGTATAAAGCTGGATATCTTTGGACCGCCCAAGAGGGACGGCTTATGTTAAAAGACAAATGTTGCCCGATGAGCCTTACATGCGCTCACCAAAACCACGACGCAAACGATGCACCCCAACACCAATGAAGGTACATGAGGCCCTGAATCTTGATGAAGAGCTGTTTGAGAAGTTGCCGCAGGGCAACAGAAGCCATTTAGCCAGCGGCATTTGAGTTTTCAGCCAGGGTGTCGTTGCAAGGAAGTGAACTGCCTTAGTTGAATTCCTCTGACGGTCCCTAGCTGGTTTGTCCAGAGAAGAATGAACCGAATCTATTTCAAGAAGGTTTTATCCGGGGGCCATGCATGCAGCAGCGCCTGCCTACATCTGTCGTGGGTTGCATATACTGGTATCATCGATCAAGTCTTTGTAGATTGTAGAGCCCGAAGCGCCCCATACCCTACACCCTAAACTCCATGAAGCAGCTGTGTGGGGCCGCCAATGAGCACAAGGCCTTTCTGCAGTGCACGCAGCCGGCGGACAGCAGCCGTCCCTTCAATTTTATCATCTCCAGCTACTCGGCTTTGTGACTACCAGTGGTGCAGACACCAACCAGATATGGTGTTGCTTTAGTTAAGCTTGACTCCAACTGGACCTGGTCCCCCTCTGACCTCCCCTTCCTCCTCCGCCTCATCCTCCTCGTCCTCCTCGTCCTCCTCATCCTCCTCGTCCTCCTCGTCCTCCCCGTCCTCGTCCTTGTACTTCTACGTCTACTGCTGATCCTAGCTCCGGTCTGTGTTATTATTTCATGTGCGCGGTATCCTTCAGATGCAAAGTTGCGTGGCTGAAGTCATGGCTTCGCATGGAAATACGCTTGCCGGGCAGTTGGACAAGGACACACAAGGACCTTTCCAGAGCAACTAGCCTCTTGACTCCAAGGAGCAGTATACCGATATATTCATTTTTGCCCTTCTGGCCCTGGACCGAGATTCTGAGCCAGATTCTCATACCCTTCGTGAAGCCTCTCTATCCCTCGGATCACAAACGAATCTCGCGCCGGTTCTACCAGCCTTGGTTATAGGCCCCCTTAAATAGATAGAATATAGCTTTGGGTATATTATGATAAGATCCCCATATACTCCATGTTCTATCTACTTATGGCGGACTATAGACCCTAAAGTGCCCGAGATGAGCGCCGCATTTAGCACCTCTGTGTCCACGCTGGTTATTCTAGGACATCATCTTCAGTATGGCGGGCTTTCTAAACATAATTCAAACAGCGTGTTACATAAGAACCCTGATGACCCCTTCAGAAGCCGTATACATCCTCAGGGTCCTTACATACGTTTCCTTGATTTCGTGTAGTACAGTGTGGAGCCCTACAATGAAGTCTCTCGATAGTCCCCGTGTACCCCCCGAAGTATCAATAAGTGATTAGCACCACTACATAAACCCAAAACCCTAAAACCTAAGCCCTAAACCCTAAAACCTAAACCCTAATACCTAAACCCTAAACCCTGAACCCTAAATCCAAGACATGCGCATGGCCCTTCCCGACAAGTTCAAAGCTGGGCTCCTGTGACTTCTGAAGGGCTCTGATGCTCCCCAAGC
>CAJNIZ010010987.1:970-11504 GCA_905231905.1 Symbiodinium pilosum | reverse complement strand
CTCATCACATCCTGCACGGCAACGTCACAGCAAACCCCTAAACCCTAAACCCTATAGGGTTTAGGGCACACCCTAAACCCTAAACCCTTAGACCCTAAACCCTATAGGGTTTAGGGCACACCCTAAGCCCTAAACCCTTAAACCCTAAACCCTATAGGGTTTAGGGTACACCCCTAAACCCTAAACCCTTAAACCCTAAACCCTATAGGGTTTAGGGTACACCCTAACCCTGAACCCTTGAACCCTAAACCCTATAGGGTTTAGGGTACACCCCTAAACTCCTGTAAAGACAACCAGGCACCTGGAGTCGGGCCCGGAGGCTCTGCAGTGCCATGGACTGACATCATAAGAGTAGTGGTTTTTTGGGTGGTTGAACCTAAGGTTTAGGGATTAGGGTTTAAGGTTTAGGGTTTAGGGATTATATTCCTTATATAAAATACTATACCCCAAAAGGAGGATATAATCTGGGTACCATAGTATCCCCAAATAGAATACTACCAAGACCCAAGACCTTCTCAGGGGTTATATAAGGAATAGGGGTTCTATATAAGGGGTCTATTGGGGTTATATATGTATAAAAAAAGTTAAGGGGATTATTACCCCCAATAATGGAGAATGCAATGGACATTTGTATTGAAAATGAAATGGAAACTGAGTTTTACAGCGGGTTATAGGGATTATCTAACGTAGCCTGCTCAATAATTGCCTTGTCCTAGATTCCTGGTATAGTTTGTGGTATAGGGTATCTGGAAGGACCTCCAAGTGATACTTGCTATGATTTCGGGATCTGTATCAGGCAGTTCAAGTCCTGGGGTCCAGGGTCACAACACACCCGTCATTCTGGGTTCAGTCTAAGGTAGGATGACCATGTGGGATAGCCATAAACTTTGGGCTTAGGGCTGAACCCTCAACCCATCGGGATCCACACCTGGGCCTAGACCCACCGTGCATTTTCCTTCCCACCACAGCTAGGAAGCTCAACGTAAGTATAAGTTATTGATAACTGTACCTAGCTAAGATGAAACCCACATGCCACCTAACAAATTTATCAATGGGTTGAGGCATAGCCTGCTGCGTTTTGATTCGCTCGAAGTTCAAAACCTTGGAAACAGGAAACATGGCAAATAAATGCGGGTTGCCTTGGGTGGGCTTCTTAGCATGAAACTCTGTGTAGGTCCCTTTTGGTGCGTCTTAAGAGTACTTATACTGGGCTTCCGATGGAAAAATGCTTGCCACTCAATGCGGACTCCCGCGAACCCCCACCCACCCGCAGCACCATATGTTTAGCCTTATGTCAGGGTACTTTGCTGACAAGATCTATCATTAGGGAGCGGGGGAGAATTAAATCCCTACGCAACCTTTGTATGCCCCCAGTTTGTCTGCCATGTTCCGTTTGGTTCTCAAGAACTAAGGATCAAGACTAAGGGAAAGGAGCACTTTACCCTCAACCCTTAAACCTGAAATCCTTGAGACCTAACCTTCAAACCAAAAACCTGAAAAGCCTTTACCCAAAACCCTACACCGTAAAACCCTGAAACCCCAAACCACTACTTCCCATAGCCCTTGTTAAGGGGAGGAGCTTTTCACACCAGTGCAAGCCTGCCTCGCTTTCAGCAGCAGCTGCCTCGCCGCGACCTCAGTATAGTTTCTGGGCTCTTCAGAGATCAAAATTTAATGTTAGATTAGGGTTGAGGGTTTGGGGTGTAGGGTGGGTTTACAGTTTCGGGTTTAGGCCTTAAAATTTGAGGTTTTAGGGTTTGAAGTTTAGAGCTCAGGAGTTGGGATCTAACTTGAGGGTGGCAGGGGTCATAGCCATGATAGGGTATCGGACCTAACAACTTGAAACCACAGAGGGGCTCCTCAAAAGGCTTCATAAACTTATCAAATTATGGTTTCAGTGGGGTTTTAGCCACATGCAAGGTTCTGTATCATTTCCTGGGGAGGGGGGGGAGGTGGGCACTTCTACATCCTTCAAGCCTTTGGTACAAACTCCCAAAAGTTTAGGGCTGGTGTAGGGCTTGCACTTGCGAACGGCCAGGGCCAGGACGAACTGAATCTGAAGGCTCGCCTCCACGCTCCACGTCCTCTGCTGCCTCCAAAGGCGCCCCACACGTTAACAAGATTTCAGGGTTTAGGGTTGGTATAAGTTGGGTATTGCCCCCACCCAATAACAATCTAGAAAAGGAGCTAGCGGACGGGTATCTATGTGTATATATATATATACATGATACAGTTATTATCAAACTGTTACTGAGTGGGGCAGTATCAGGTCTAATGTTTCGGGGCTAAGGCATCTCTGTCTTGCATCACTGCTCACAGCGCTTCAAATGGGCTTGCAAGGAACTGAATGGAAAAAAGTGCGGATGCCCTAGCAGCTATCACCGTCATTTTAAGGTGCTTAATGGGCAGAATATTGGTAATTGTTTGAGCCCCTACCTCACATAATCCCTATAACCCACAAATGCACACTTTCCACTTCATGTCTCGTGTTCTTCTCCATCTGATTTGGGATTATTGAAGAGTGTTCAAGCTTCTGCCCTACAAACCCAGAAGTATATCGTACGGTAGTTCCCGTTTTCTTTATCATCACCCTATCCAAATCTATCTAACCGCTATTAGTTCGCCTCAAACAGATCCAAACATGTTGGATTCAGAACTTTCAGGCTAGTCCCCCGAGCCAACATGGATACCGTGAATACTAGATAAAAATCCTGTATGAACCTAACTACCTTGCAACTTGGGAATTGTGAGAGTTCAGTATGTTGAGGTCATTTCTAATATCAATAGTAGGCCCCATTCTACAGCAAGGTAGTCTGCAAAGGGCCCACTGCAAGGTTCCAGAATATGAGCCGCAGTCAAGTTCCAGCATCCCCGTAGAAACCTCCCCTAAATGAGCTATAGTCTAAACTCCAAGCATCCCCTCAACAACCCCTATACTACTCCTATGCATAATCCCCCATATATCCCACTTTAAGGACTGTAGACTATAGCTCATAAAATCCCCTGTCTGACCCCTTCATAGGAGTTTAAACTACAGCTCATATGCAATCAGCGGGGGGGATGACCGGGATGACGGTGAGAGGGGGAGCTTTTAGTTGGGTGTTTGCCCGCTGCAGCCTAGAAAAACAAACAGGAGATTTAAAGATCGCAATGAGGAGCCATAGAAACCAGAAACCCTAAACCCCTAAAACCTATTGATCCTAAACCACTAAACGCTAAAGGATGTTCTGTCGGAATGCTTGAGGACACTTCAGTTGCGGAAGCTGCCAGGATACTCAAAGCCCTCCTCCTAATGTTAAGCCTCCCCACACTCAAAGGGGTCTATAGAAGCTTTGTCTATTCAGCCTGGTTCACTTCAACAGTAAGACGCTTCTGCACTAGACACATCTGAATGCACGCATGCAGGAAGCGGAGCTAGGTTATGAAGTCCTCCTATGGGCCAGAGAAAACAACGCAGCGCACAGCTTTTTTGTCTGAAACAACACGATGGGCTGGTTGTGGCAGCCAGTTCCGGACAGACCTCGGAGTTCTAGAAAGTGTTGCCTTAAATTGGGTGACCCCAATCAATGTAACTCCAAAAAACTACAGTCCTTATTGGGACCCCTAAAATGGTACGCTGAATTCTGGCAAAGCCATGTAAGTAGGGTTCGCGGACTGATGCTTAGGGAAGGGCTGAGAGTGGAACTCCACAATAACCGGAGCACCAGCAACTCAAGAACGAAGCTGCAGGTTGAGAGAAGGGCTCAGAGGTTCAAGACACAGATTAAAAGTATTCTAGGTCTAGGGTAATGTAATCTGTGCCTACATGGACAACTGCCCTTGTAAAAATGAGGTGTGGGGCTCCCTGGTTCCCACCTGTAACCCCGCCTGCAATTTCAGGAGAAGCAAGTACCTACAGGTCATCCTGCGTATCCTCCTTTTTCGTAGGACAAACCCTGAACCCTTAACTCCTATCAACTACAGCTAAGGTGGTGTATTCTTGATAGGAGCTTAGTTCAGCTAACTAACCTCTCCTGGTTTCAAAGCCTGACGCCCGAATGGCAGCGCCAATACGTTGTTGTGGGGGGACTGGGGGATGAGGTTTTCAAGTTGTAAAGGCTCAAGGGAGCTCTGTCCCTAATCCCAAAGCGCTAAGGCTTAGGGCCTAGCGCTTAGGGCTTCAAATCACGGTATGACGGCCAAGTTGAGGGCTAATACAAGGAAGGAATTCAGGAACCCTAAGTAGTGGCGAGTCAGCCGAAAAAATCAAAATGGCCAAAAGTAACGGAAACTGGGTGGCTTATAGGGATAGATAAGCATATGGTCGAGGATGTATAGAGGGACAGGGTTTAGGTAATAGGAGACTGACTGATGATGGCTTCCCCAAACCCCGAAGACAGCACTTGCAGGCAACACCCTCCTCCATTTGGTATGCAATGAGGCACACATGCGCTTCACAAAATAGATGTTTCCTTCTTAAACGCCCTTATACCTGGGACTAGAACCGGACTCCCGAGAAAAAGAGATTGATTAGGCCGAATGAGGCCCCGCAAGCAATTTAAACTGTAGGTTCCGAGCCGCCACGCAAGTAAGTAGCTGTTTTTGTGGTTGAACCAACTTTTGGAAACCCGCAGATAACCATTGCTGCTAAGCACCGAACGGCAAGAAGGGAAGCACGTCCAGCATTCCGCGGCTCCCCGGAGCTGTCACAGCGTTTACTAGGCGACCTTTGGGACTTAGAGTTTTACATGCTGGTTCCTTACAGGGCAAATAGGCGGCCTTGAGGTTTAGGATTCTATTGGAATCTAGGTTGGGTGTTTTAATGTGGGGTTGAAGGGTTTGCGGTTAAGGGTATCCAGTTGAGGGTAGGGGCGGGGGGTTTGGGTTGAGAGTGAAGGGTTGAGGGTCTGGGAATGCTTCTGGTTTCGGGGTTCAGGAGTTTAGTTTCCCGGTCCGGGGTTTGAGCGTTTACTTGCGTTGGTTCAGCGCGATGGCCTTCCAAAGAGGTGAAAACATGTCTTCGTAAGACCGACAGGCTACACGGCACTGGGATTTTAACAGCCTCTTGGAGCTCGGGGGTAGGGGCTTGCGTGCTGGTAGATTTCTGGAGTCTAGGGCAGCGCCCGGCCGACAGAAAACCAGCCCTATGGAGAAATTTTCTGGGCCGCGGGACACCTCGTGCATCATTACGAGGAGAGGGGGTGGGCTGGTTTAGCGTTTTGCTAGAGAATTCTGAGGTGTCAGGATAAGCGTTCAGTCAGAGGATTGGGGATTTCAGAATGTGGAGGATGCCGTTTAGCCTCGCAAAAGTTTTTAGAGGTGGCTAATGTTCCACGATTTGACTCACGCGATTTCCGTGAAAGGCGCACTCCACCATAGACCCTCATATAATATACTCCTTTTCATTGTGCTATAGCGCCTTTGATAGGGACTCCCAGAAAGTGACATCGTGAAAAAAAACGAGCCGACATACACCTAAATATCTCATACAGAACTCTCATAATCCCTTCGGATGGATCCCTATAGATCCCCCACATAACCCCCATGGACATCCCCTCCCCCAACAAAAAAAAAAAGGTTCTGCACTGAACAGGTACGCTGCCAGGTTTATCTGATACAAGGCATCTTCTGGGCCAAATAGACCGTAGAATGAACGGGAACATGACTTTTAGCTGTCAGTGGGGTGAATATGTTCATACATGCTTACAGGCCCCCTTAAGTAGATAGAATAGGGCTTTAAGTATATTAGAATAAGATCCCCACATATACCATATTCTAAATGGGGACTATATACCCCTAAACCTTATAAACCCTATAAACCCTAAACCCCATATTCTATCTACTTAAGGGGAACTATAGTCATGTCGGTGAAGCAGATCCTGCGCCGCCGTTCAACCCTGGAGGTGGCTGGGACATGTGAGCTGTAGTCTAAACTCCTTAAAGGGGGGTTATATAGGGGATTATATAGGGAACTAGGGCTTCTTAAGGGGGATACTAGGAGTTTAGACTATGGCTCATGTAATGCTCAGGCGTGTTGCGTATTCTGCTAGGAAGCACTTGCTGATTCTTAGGGTTTACAATGTAGAGCTTAGGGTTTAGGGTGATTGTTTGTCAGAAAAGACAAGATACAGACGCAAGAAGATACTAAGAGCTGCAAGGTTTCTGCCATCCACTGCAATACTGAGTACTTGTTCAAGCTCTGGCACTACCTAAAAGATGACCTCAGGATAGCAGCGTAACACGGGCGGTGTACGTGCCTCAACAACTTGATCAAGGGCCGGTTTCTGGGCATTTCGATAATAATTATCGGGATGTTTGCTTCGGTCTTGCACAGGAACGAAGAGACGAAGATATCAGAAGTTAGAGGCTGGATGCAGAGTCCCACATAAGTGTGTAACCTACATCATCTAAGCCTGTCTGCAGGAATGCGAAGGGAAGTAACAATGCGTTGTGGCGGTGGCTGCCGTGGCGATGCGGCAGGGGAGGCGACGGCGGCGGCTGAGGTGGCGGTTGCGGTGGCAGCGGTGGTGGCGGTGCTTGCCGTGCCTGTGGCGGTGGCAGTGGCGGTGGATGACGTGGATGTGGATGTGGTGGTGACGGCGGCGGCGGTGGCGGCAGCAAGTGGTGGTGTTGCTGCTAGCATCATGGTGCTGGCGGCGGCGGCGTCTGCGATAGCGGTGGCGGGTGGTGGATCGTGTGGTGAATACTGCAGTGGGCGGTGCAGGAGGTGGGGTGGTGCGGGCTTTGGTAGTGGCTGCGGCGGCAGCCGCGATCGTGTTGGCAGTGGTGGTGGCTGTGGCGATACGGCGATAATTAGTGGCGGTCTTGGAAAATGCGGTATCTTACAAGTGTAAACTACCAGACAAAAGCCCCTCCAAAAACGAACAAGCGCAGCAAAAGAGCATCCCCTTGACCCTAAGTTTTCTTGCCGGCGTTGGCAGCAGAAGTGAGGTGGTGAGTTTTTTAGTCTTTGATATCGCCCATGTGCCATTATTGGCCAGGGATGATGGAGATTGCACGTCAGTAGGAGCTGCTATCCGCAAAGATGATACTGCGGGCCCCACGGAAGTAACGGCCCAGCCAAGCGTCAGCAATTCACTTTCTCGACACGAAGAGTTTGTACAAGGGCGATGTGCCCAAGTGCTTCTTACTTCTTACTATACAGATCTTCAATGAAGCCGAAGCGAGGCTGAACGACGTACCCTGTAGTCCTAAACCTTAGAGCCAGCAGGCCTAGGATCATTAATGTTCATCTCCATGAGGCGCACTCTAGGCATTACAAACTTACAAACGGATTGGGAGGGCTCTCAGGGATCATAAAGGGATGAATGGCCACATTGTCTTCGCTGGGATTTGCAATACGCAGCTATCATCCATCTTCTCACCGCAATGGGACCCCTTTGAATCGATAGCTGAAGGTAAGATTGTCCAGGGGCTTCGCAAAGAACGCGCAACCATGACCAGTGTCTATACCCCCCTACCTTGAGAACCATTAGAAGTGACCAACAAGCAACGCTAGAATATCGAATTTACAGTACCTACAGGCATGTCATGTTAGTCTCTATCAGCCTGGCACATTGCTCCGCAAACATGAAGCACACGTTTAGGACATCCGTAGTAGGGCTTACTAGTAGGGTCTACTCACAATCTCCTATGCATCGCTGTTGCATTAGTATATTGCCTTTCGTGAGCACATTTGGGGGGTTAGTATAATATAGGGGTTGTGTAGGGGTAATGGGTTTTTGGGTTTAATATAATATGGGGGTTATATGGGGATAATAGAAAAGAGAATGAAAACTACTATTTAGGGTTTAGGGTTGAGGGTTTAGTATACTATATGGGTTATACAGGGATGATAGAAAAGAGAATGGAAACTACTGTTCAGGGTTTGGGGTAGAAGGTTTAGGGGGGTTTCCGGCCAATTCGGGGAGCCCCTAGAAGACGGACTACGTACATCCTCTATGGGTGGTCTCTATCAAGGGCCGCCGATTTATGGAAACTCCTAAAGTTCAACCTGCGTAAACCCTAAGCTCTACTAGGCCACCGTAGGTCCCCTGTCTGATTTCTCATCAAGGCCCTGCTGGGGGTGCCTTGGAGACAGACTCCGGGCGAAGTTGCAATTTAGGAATGTCAAAGACACGTCGGTTTTAAGGCTATGGGTTTCGGGCTGAAGGATGTAGGGTTTAGAGCTTAAGGAGTAGGGTTTAAGAGTTGCCGTTCAGGGTTTAAGGGCATTAGGGATTATAGAGTTAGGGCTTAAGAGTTAGGATAGGGTTTGAGGATTCGGGTGATTGGGGCTTGGGTCTCAGGGCGAAGGCTAAGCTAGCTGAAGCCACAACCATCGGAGGTTAGGCAAAGAAACCCTGCTGACATTTGCGCTGTTGGGGAAAAATGTACTTAGAAGAAGGTTTTTGGGGTAAACTCTGCTATACCTTTAGGGTTTAGGGATTAGAGGATGACAAGACTTCTACAGTAGCCATGCAGAGTACTAATAGGGAACATTCTTCCACCTTGTTTCGATTCCCAGTTTAGCCATGATTCGGTATTGTATGAGAGTTGGTACCCGTGCCTTACCAGGACTAGGAAACAAGCCTTGTGCGTACCATATACTACCTTTGAGGAAGTAATATTCCCAGATGTACACAGGGGAATAATGTAAACCTTAAACCCAAAACCATTGGGCTTTTGGCCGTGGTGTTGGAGCTTGACTTGTCAAAAACCCTCTGGGCCTCTGAGCGCCCTTGTTGTGTCGCCTGTCCTACAATAGCACCTCATCATGTGGCCTCTCAAAGTTTAGGGTTTACTGCGGGTCTCTTGATCCAACATCTGAATATCTTGGGTCGCAGAACTGGCGATCGGTATCTGTCTTCTCTACTAGTACGTGTTTGTGCAAGTGAGAACACTCAAAATTGCAGGGTCCGCCAAGTTATGCTGGGCCCCTGTTTTTGAGGAACGCTGGGGAGGCCTTTATTTTCTTGTGTAGACGAAGAAGCCCCATTAGAGTATGTAGCACTTGGATTTTTGAGTGCTGCCTAGTCTATCATACCGCATCATGGCAGGACGCAACTAGCTCGACAGGCGGCGTACGAAGTACCAAGAAGGAACCACGTACGCCAAGTTGTAATTGCAACTTCAGGAAAGTTTATTCACGCAGCATACATAAAGGCATCCGTCCTGGGTGAGCAAGGCCTTCATTTGCCAAGGGCGCAGGCCCTTCGCAGTTGGCCTTGCAAACACAAAAAACTAAACCCTAAACCGTGATTTTTGGCTTAGGTTTAGGGATTTGGCGTGAAGCCAAAGCCTTTCACAAGCAATATGCCTTGATGTCGTGCAGCCACCAGATGTGGTCAGCACAGGTAGTAGTTGGAGGGCCTCCAAGCTTTGCAGAATTGAGAAGCCACCGCGACAGATCCCCCACCCCCCCAGCGTACTAACCATTGGTACTACACTGAAGAAACGACTATCAAGGAGTGGAGGGCTGTGTTCAGAGGGGAGGGGCTATGTTAATGTCCTTTCACACGTTGAAGCACAAAAGCATATATGAGCCATAGTCTAAACTCCTAGTACCCCCTTAATGGCCCCCATAATTCTCGAACCGAGGGCGGATGCCAGGTCGTGTCTGCGCCCACGCATGGCAATTGCCAGCTTGGTGTGAAGTCGGATAGCAAGCACCTCGTGCCGGTTGCAAAAACACTGGGAAGTTGGGGGATGTAGTTGACGGCCCTGCCAGAACACTATCCTCACCCAATAAAAGCCTGTCGTAGGGTGATGTTAAGCGCTGTCTGAACTCCTCTTACACTGCTTCTTCAACTGCTACTGAGTGAGGCAATGCTCAAGACGTTCCCAGATTGACGCTCCATTAGTGGTGGGCTATCGAAATGCAAGTAACGCCATGGCGTTGTATCCCGTACTGGCTCTAATGCAACGAAACTTGAAACTAGTTTCAACTTTGATTCAGATGAAAACGCTCACAAACCTTCCTGATAACACCTAAAAGACACTTGCAAAACAAAACCACAGGGCCCGTGGGCATTCACGGATTCATCGTTAAGGACCCCTAAACCCTAAACCCCGGACCTCGAAACTGTAAACCCCTAAGGGCGCTCCTACCCTTGCCCAGCAACACAGAAGAGTCACTTCTCAAACCAAGAGACTCAGAGGAGCTGTGGGATCACTGAAGTAAGATCTACCTGGATCCCAATCACCTGCAGTTTTCTGGGTTATGCCTAAAAATTAGGGCGGAAATTACGACTAAGCTCTTTTTGATTTGGGGTTCCAGGTATGTGAGTCCTGAAGCTCACGATTCTGAACCCCATGAGAACGTGATGCTACTCCTTCCTGCGACCGGTAAGCCATGTGCAAATTGCAAACCCTAAACCCTAAACCCCTAAACCCTAAACCCTAAACAAACTACTGAAACCCAAGAACATTATCTTCAAACTCAACGCCGCATGCCCAACGTCCCGGTACTTCAGCGCCAATCCTATCCTGCAGAGATCGTCAGTTTGGCTTTGAAGTCGAGGAGCGGCCATCTACAGGGATTATAGGGGTTATA
>CAJNIZ010010986.1:0-11505 GCA_905231905.1 Symbiodinium pilosum | reverse complement strand
CACGAACGACGCAATATAGAACAATTACCACGCACGTCCAACACTGGACCCTCTAGACTCTAGACCCTCTCTCTCGCTTCTTCTAGGACCCGCGTGGACCCGCGCCACACAATTGGGCCGTGTTTCACCAGTGAGCCCCACCCGCAAATCACCCACCCACTCAAAGGATGAAATATTTCGAGAATATTCTCAAAGGTCATTCTCCACTCAGCCAAGTCATAAACAATCAAGTATTCAAATGGAATATGAAACTCATAATCCAAAATCGTATCAAGTAGAAACTTGAAATGGACATGTTGCGCATCAGAACTGACAAGAACAGGACGCAAAGCTGCGAATCGGACTCCCACTTTTTTCCAAACCTCATCACGAGGCGCTAGGTGTGTGAGAGTCCCTGGGCATACCGAGCATTAGCCCAGCATCTGCTGCGCCGATGCCAACCGCATCAACACGTTCTTGCCCAGGGACGAAAGTTATAAAAGGGTTTGGGTGGGTGGGACTTTTGAATCCAAAGGCTAAGCACAAGCCTTAAGCAGTTGACGCCAACGGCGGTGGACAATCATTAGTGCAAAAACCAGGTGTGAATACAAGGCACAATCTCAATCAGGAAAAATCATGTCACCACAAAATCATGCTGCCCCGTTTTGGAAAAGGGAAAACGAGAAATTTACAAGCATGAAATCCGTGGGACATGAAAACCGGATTTGTGCCCAGAAAGAGCCACCAGAGGTAGCACGTTGAAAACCAAAACCATAAAGGCAGTTTTGGTAAAAGGCTCACAATCAGAAACACACTTTTCCTTTCCGTACGCAGCAGTTGTAAAACCGCTATGCGGGGCACAGGTAGGACAGGCTCTGTGGCCCGGCGTTAAGCTGTATACTACATCCTACAGGCGAAGTGGACTCGTAGCGAACTACAGCAATCCAAAGAACATGCAAAAGCGAAAGGCCGCAGCGAACTGCAGCACCTAACGCAAGAGGCACTAAGCGCTCTGTGGGAGCACTCAAGCTAAGCAAAAAGCATTTCGTGAAACAGCAACATGTGACCTACTCCTACCTACGCATGGCCTTGCCCCGGGAAACCGGCTGGGTCTCAGGAGGCAAGGGTGCTTGACATACCCAAGCGAAGGCGTGCAACAAGAAAGGCAGCGCTCTTGGTACAGTCGATGGTTGTATGTTTTCCTCAAAGAGTCTATATACAAAGGCCCCACGTTGATATTGCGTACACAGCTGTCCCCGGCCGGGCCGCTGCACGATTCGCAACATCAAAGTGGGCTACGCACTGCACACATAAAACTTCGGGAGGCACTCCAACTTCAAACCGTACCGGGAATCAACGCCCCTCGTAAAGTTGAAAACCAAAGCTGCGAAGCTCCGCGCAAGTATTTCCAGCGAACAGTTCCAAGTTACGCACATGGTACCCAACCAAAACAAGTCTGTTGCCTTGCCAACTGTTGTTGGCATGCCTTGTTCGCGGATTGAAGGATATGAAGGGCCTAGCAACAGGTATCAATCTACCCATGCGACCTTCCATGCTGCGCAAACCTGCGCTGTCCTCAATCCAAAGCTCACCATTGACAAAGTTCGAGGCCGGCACTAGGACATTCGGTATGATGGCTGAGTTGTTGGAGTCTCTGTGGACGTGGGACCGCAGGTTCAGTGAGACCCCAGCTGATGAAAACCAAGCGGAGGGCGCAGCACTACGCAACACGGATGTAAGGAGGGTTGTGACTTGTGGGTACCTACGAGTATTTCCCATAACTCCAGTGGAGACACCATGGATGTAAGCACCTGTGAGGAAGGAGCAGGACCAGGTGTCGCGCTGTTCTGGATAGTGGAAGTTCCTCGTGCTGGAGGGCAGGTGCGCTGTCAGCCCCAGAAGGTCGTCCCCCCACAACCAACGATCACGCAGCGCTCTGAGTGCAATCTGCTCGCTGGGATGTTCCGGCTCCATATCCTCCAGCACGAGTCCTTCAGGAGTCTGCAAGTTGAACCCCCCTCTCTATAGGATAACCCGCAGGGGAAGGCGAGTAGCCAGCCAGGCTATCACTGAGACTGACAGGAACAGGCTCCTCAGACTCTCCTGACTCAGAGGGAAAGGTAGGTTCCGAGCATTCTAAAGCGACGGCTCTCGGCAGGGTGACTCCCAGGATGGAAGGTGCCTCCAGTATGAGCAGCTCAGTCCACTCCTCAACACCTATGTCAGGCGGCCGCTCCATGTGGGGCAGTAGGCTGAGTGTAAGAGCACGCTGATCCGGGTCCATACCTGGCAGTGTCCGGCGCAACAAGTTTACGGCAGGCTGTATTCATAGCTCGGGCACCGGCTCGAAGTGGCGCAGAAAGGAACACACCTGCAACAGCGAGAAGGTAGACTCTTACCTTCTTTTGAGAGCGCTTGCCATGTGACTTCGGGCACTGGATTTTGACCCACAGGTGTCACCGCGTTTCAAAAAAGCTGTCGAGAGGGCTTCGTGAGCTAGGATCATGGCCTTTGGCTACTGCACAGAAGTATGGCCCAGCTCAGCACCACTCGGTGGGTCATGGGCAATGTACCAACGATGAAGCGTGTCGGTAAGTGCCACGGCATGCTCTTGACTGAGGCCTTCGCCAAGAAGTCTCACGTTTACTTCGCCCAGAACCGTGTTCAGCGAAGTGGCATCCACGGCGCATTGAAGGAGTGTCCTGAGGACACCAGTCTGCAATGCAGGTATGGCCCACGTCTCTGATGGCATAGGCGATGGGTGCTGCCTCAAAGTGAGAGCCACCACGCAGCTCACGCAAGTGGTCCACGAGAAGGCAACCTCCAATGCCGAGGTCTCGTTGTGGCTGCAGTTGCCGGTTGGCACGGAGGCCGCCGTGTCACCACTAACTTCCAGTTGGGATGGTTGCGCTGCAGGGCTAACCTCGAGCCGCGGAGTCCCAGCAGCTGCGGTAAGCATGGCCTGAGGCTCGCTCACAAGAGCACCGGTACAGGTCACATCCAAGGAACCAGGAGGTTGCTGCGCCGGCTCTGACGGATGTAGGTCATGCCGCATAACCGGCTGCGGTGCATCGCTGCTGGAGTCTTCGTCCCCATAAAGCATCATATGGGTATCTGCATGGGCCCTACGTCTTCGATGCTCCATGGCTTGGGGGCATATCAGCAAAAGTGCACATAGGGCGGCAAGCATGATTGGCGTCCTGCCCAAAGGCTAAGACTTAACAAGAAAAACTGCGGGCAGTGGCAGGTGGCGCGTGTGGCATCGCTTGATAAAGCAGCACTGGAACCGGCCTGCACCGGGAGTGTAGTCCGAGCTCCCAGCAGACGCTAACGCAAGAAAAGTTGGCTGAGGGCCAAGGAGATGGAGGCAGGCAGGCGCTCACCATGCTGTTCACGAATGTGCAGCTACATAACCTCCGAGTTTCTCACCCGTGCTCTAAGCCGTAAAGACATGTCTGGGCACTACCACGGCAGCTTCGTGCGTGGTGGCAAAGAAGAAAGGCCAGCGCAGTGGCCGGCAAGCAAATTGCGAAGCAAACAAATTCTGGCGCAATGTCCCGATGAGTGGCTGTGGCAAATTCATCCAGCACTGCAGGCATGCAAGAAAGGCACATGCGCTTCGGCGTACGCCTAGGCCCAGTTTGACAAAGCTACTCGCATTTGCACAATCCGAGGATGTAGCATCCTGTAGCAATATCTTGTAGGTCTTTGCGCTTTGCAATCTGTGGCCTACTGTTGTCATCAAGGACATGGAACTGAAAAACACCCTCAGCTCGGGCCGTCGTGATGGCCGTTCGGTAATGGCCTGATGTGAGCGTGCTTCCTATGTGGTACACCAGGCAGACGAGACGGTATGGTGCCCAGCAAATGGCCTGCTCTGCATCCATGCAGGGGAAAACAGCGGTCTGACCTGGAGCAAGCTGGATAGGGCTGAGGTCCTTTAAGGCAGGGTTGTTTACTTGATACCTAGAGACATGCAGGAGGAGAAGCCTAGGGTGGTGGTCTAGCATGTGTAGGTGTTGGGAACTTTCCTCGTGCCAGTAGTACACGCATTCTTGCAGAGTGGGCTTAAGGTCCAGGCGTAGCGGCATGACAGCCATTGTCATGCACCTTACGCGTCTCAGGGTTGATGCCCGCCAGCTGCACTCTAGGAGCTCTGCGCATGTCGGATCCAATGTGTCTAAACCAACTACGTAAAACCGGGGGCTCTCTGCCCAGTTTTCAGGGAGGTGAACGCAGTTTGCAGTTGTCCGTATGGTGCGGGGCGGTGGCCGTACTTATATAGGAGCCATTTCAGCAAGAGCGTTACTGCGTTAGCGTAGCAAAGCTGTCCTGGATTTGTCAAGATGGGGGTCGCTGGAGCGCCCAACGGAATTTCGCTCAGCCGCCCATCCAGGCCCGACTGGCCAGCGCCCAACGGAATCTCATTCAGCCGCCCATCTAGGCCCGATTGGCCTGCGTTGGTTTGGGTAGACGTTCCGCCAAAACTTTCAACAAGGGCTGGGGGTCCCCGCGTTGCGGGCGAAGAGTCATTCCCACCAACCTTGTGAGGGCCGACCCGCTCAGTCGGGTCATGGCCTTGCGCACGGTGTGTGCCTCTTCGCAGCGGCATCCCACACTCAAGAGGAATGCTAGGGACGGGGATTGATATGTTTCCGCCAAGGGTCGCGTCCCATGGAAGCGAAGTATGACACCTGGTGTCACCAGGGCCGTGTTGAGATCCTGCAGGAGTTTCGCGGCTTCTTGGTGATGGATTGCGGTTGTCCCGGCTGCCGGCTCGAGCTTCTCGCTTTCCGGATTCCATCTTAAGTACTTCCAGGATACTTCGTTGTCTCCCTTTTCGACCCAGTCCATCTTCGCCATCTGGTCCTGCTTGGCGGGGTCCTGAGTGACCTTGTTGAATCTTGTGATCCACAACAACGTTAGGCGCAGGGACTGAGTCAGAGTGCCCTCTGTCTTCATCTTGCGCCATTTCTGAGACGCGGCCCAGAAAAGGCTGAGGATGCCGGCCTCCGCTGTGTCGAGGTGGAGGAGAAAATCGCTTTCTGTCCTCCTCATCGAGAATTCGTCCTCGTGCCTGATCACCGCTCGCCCCATCAACTCTACCAAGTCCTTCAGCTGATCGAACTCCTTCTGGCTGGGGGCATCCGTCTTCTCCCATTTCCAGTTGTTGTCCCACTTGCGGACCCTTGCCCTGTGGCTTTGCCCATTTGGTTCGAGGCTCTTCGCTGTCCTTGGTCGCTACGGTGGTCGGCGTCGCCAGGCCCGAGTAGAACTGCTGCATCTCCGCCTCCGCTTCGGCCGTCCTGCGTCTGGTCCGCCATCGTTCTCAGGACGTCGATGAGAGAAGGAGAGACCCACAGGAGCTGAGGATGTAGTTCCAGGACAAAACTGCTGCAGCATGAGTCGGGACTGATAGTACGCTATGCATTTCGGCGTACGTAGGGCTCCTGCTTGTGCGCCACTAGGCTGAAAACCACATGCCCGGCAGCGACCCTTATATTTGATGCGAGGCTCGGACTTGAGGGTATCCATTATAGCAGCATTATGGGCCCAGATTTCGGGGTGCGACCTACGTATGTGTGACTTCATGCCTGCTGACTGCGCACACCACTGCCCACATACCGCGCAGTGCTGGCTGAGGTGCGGGCCTTTTTTTTCTGCGAAAGAGAGCCAATTCCTTTTGCACGCCTCCAGCTTGTCGGCACGCTGAGCGTAAGGCTCGTCTGCTGCCGCTACAGTGCTCACGGCAGCAACCGGCTCGGAAGCCACAGCATTGCTACCTTCTAAACTGGCAACCGGCTCGGAAGCCAAGGCATTGCCACGCTCTGACGCTGTTGTGTCTACTCTCCCACCTACTCCATGCACAGCTTCATGTCCAACAAGTTGAGGAGACTGTTCAGAAACGTCTCTACTAAGCTTGGGCTGAGCTAGCTGGCCCGGCACACCGGCATGGAGAACAGGACAAGCCTGGAGGTGTCCTCGAAAGCCTCCCCACTTCCTAAAAGACTGCCCACAGTGAACACAGATTGGCAGGCCCCGCACGCTATGTTTGCGAAAGTCCGAGACAGGGGCAGACGAGGACTGTCGGGCGCCATGCTTGCTAGCCATGTGAGTACGCATGCCGTGCAGGGTATCAAAGGATCGCTCACAATGCAAACACTGAAATTTATCCTGACTAGGACGCGAAGGCTTCGTGTTAAGTCTCTGCGGCTGCAGGGCAGGGTCATCTAGCCTTGCCATAACCGACTGAAGCCACTGTATTTCCCTATGTTGCCCTGGAAATCGGTGCAACTGGGTACCTAGTTGAGTCAGTCTACGCTCCACTGACTGGCGAAGAAACTGCCGCACAGAGGTCAGCCCGACGTACATAGAGATCAGCAGTACTCTCAAAAGTGATGTGTCTGGCTGAGCCAGCAATACACCGGATGTGATGGGCTTCCATACGTGAGAGCAACTGCAGGCTTTCCTCGGTGGCTCCAATGGCAGAAATGCTGTACAACGCAGTGGAGCGAATGCAGGTGAGGTAGACTTTAACCCTCTGGTTCATGCTGAGACCCCTTTTCTTAAATAGGACCTTGCAAAGTCTGCTGACTGACGCACGAGCCTGTTTGATGCGTAGCTGGGCGGTTTGCTTCTCAAAACTTTGAAAAGAAAGGCACGCGCCAAGGTACTCTATGGAATCCGCAAGGCCAATCTTTACTGCAGAAAAAGGAGTGGCAAACTTAATAAATTTGGACCCCTCATGCAGGAACGAGTGCTTGCGTATCCACTTTGTGAGGGTGTTTCCGGCAGCTCGCAACATCAGCTTCGACTTTTCAGGGTTCACCTGCATTCCAGCTTCCCGCAAAGCTTCAAACAAGCAGCCGACTCTGGCGCACATGAGGCCCAGGTCGCGACTGTCCGCCAACCTGAAAGCAGATAGAAAATCGTCCGCGAAAAGAGTCTGCATCTCCTGAATCCATGCTTTCGCAGAAGTACGACCTTCAAAAACAGCTAGTTTGTTTTCCAGGCAGTGCAGCATGTAATGGGTGACCGATACCCAAAGCAGCGGGCTGAGCACACATCCCTGACGAATGCCATTTCCGAGGGCAATTTGTCCCCGGTGGCCGCGATGTTCAATGTGGTATTGGGTGTGGTGGATGGAGAGAACAAGGCTTATAGTGTCCGGCTCTATGCCAAGGAATTCAAGAGCTTTAGTAAGACACGAGCGCGAAACAAGATCGAAGGCCTTACTCATATCTACGCTCAGCACACCTCCTCCTACCATGGAAGTACGTGTTTTGCCCAGTTTTCTGTCCTGTACTTCGATCCTTGCAGCGCTTAGGGACTCGCGGACCTCGTGACAAAACATCGCCGCTCTGCTCAGGGCATTGTATGTACTTCGTCCAGGCAGATAGGCAAATTGTGGGGTGGACTCAAGTAGTGGCAAAATTTCCCTTAGAATGTTGGTCTTAATGACATGTGCGAGGCATTTGCCAGTTGGGGTCTTGCAAGGCTATGGGCCGAAGCGCTGAAGGGTGATTTGGGCTTTTATTCGGCTTTGGGAGTAGCTTCAACCAACTAACTGTCCATCGTTCTGGCAGGTCGAGTCCACCCGGCTGGAGACACGTGCTGAAAAGCGCACACACGACGGGAGATCCGGGAAGGCATGAAGGATTTCGGGCCGAGCAGAGGATCCCTATTAAAGACCCCATTAAAATAGTCCTTGATAAGATTAAATTCCTGTTCCGCAGACAGCATGGCGCCTTGTGCAGAGTGAAGCTGAACTCTACCTCGGCTCTGCTTGGGGGCTAGGCTTTGGATGTGCCTGTACAAGGTGTACATGTCTCCTTTCTGCACGGCATCTTCGGCTTGCTGTAGAGTATCTATGAGAATCCTTTTGCGCTTGTCGTGGCTGCGCTTGCGTAACTGCGACTGCACAACATGGAGTCTAGTAGCGCTTCTCCAGATTTGAAAGATTGCGCCAAGCGCTCTGCTGCGCCGAAAGGAATCACAGGCTGCCCTGACTGCATGTCTCTCCGCCCAAAGCTGTCGGACGCTTGCTTGTACTTCCTGAGTCTGCCATGCTCTGACAGCTTTGGGCTGCGGGATGTGCGGAAAAAGGCTCTCACAGCAGCCAATCAGCAGCCGATTGAGGGACTCAGTTGTGGCAGGAGGGTCTGAGCTGATGCGCTCTTCTATCAGACGCCTGAGCTGCTGGCTTTCCTGTGAATGTGTTCGAAGAGCATCCCTGAGGCTTAGTCTTGAAAACGAAAGTCTGGCGACTTTTTCTGTAGGCTGAAGTGGAAGACCCAATCTTAGGCTGGCCACGACCGCTCTGTGTCGGCCTCCCCCTCTCCATGGTGAAAAACATACCTCATCCGTAGGTTGGGCACGCTTGGCACGAAGGTCTGCGGTGCATGCTGAGGCAAGAACAAAATCAATGTGCGTGCGTTTGCAGATGTCACCTGGCATTTCGAAAGTGTAGGCGCTTCTGGCCCGAGTCCAAGTGTTCAGCGCGCAGAGACCTGTGTGGCGAACAAAGTCCCCAAATGCTGGTGAATCTGGCTGTGCCTGCTTAGTCGAGTAGAGGCCTTGTCCCACGTTTTGTCCTTGCGGACTTAATGCGCGATTGAAATCCCCGGCAACACAATGCACGTTGCGCTTAGGAAAGGACTGAACAAGATTCGAAATTTCATCCAAAAACTTCCTTCTTGCCTCCAATCGACCTTTGGCAGGGTCTGCATCCCATGCCCACTGGTATGCGCTAACAACATCAACCGATCTGGCCTGGCGACCTTGCCCCACTGGAAAACGCACATGAAGAATGCGACCTGGTTGTACGGCACGGTACTGCAAGGCTTCGGCGCGGGCGACCCTATGGGAGATAATGATTGCCACTCCGTTTTTAGGGTCAGGGGAGCTAATTACGGACCATGCCGGAAGGGTATACTCAAGTGATTCCTTACCTAGCCCGAAATGTGTCTCCCGCAGCATAACAATGTCATATTGTTTTCCGGCCTGTTGAAGCCAATTGGCCAAGACGTCATACTGCTGGTGGTCCTGCGCATGCATAGATGTATGGCAACCCAGGCTGGCCGCTGCGCAAATCCTCTGTACATAGTGCTGCCATTGGCAACAACTCTCCTCTGCGCACGCCTGAACGCGCGCTTATCCGAGCTAATTTTGCTGGCCCTTGTGCAATGCTTCGCCTTAGGCGTAACATGTGTGTCAGAACCTGTTGAGGCTCCCGCTATACCCGCACACGGCATAGCAACCCTCACATCTGTGGAACCATGTCGTGATAAAGAAGTGGTGCTTGGCTTAGGACCCTGGCGGTCCTTGCTTTGTCTGGCGGGGGTAAGGTGACCTGAACCCTGCACACTCGAACGTGCTTGTTGAACTCTAGATGATGAAAAAGGTTCGGGCTGCCTGCGCAATCCAGGAGGCGTAAGCAAGCTGGCAAATAAAGAAATCTCCATGAAAATCAACCAAGTGTAAAATGCAACCATGGACATGCAAGCTAACTATGCGTCCCAGAGCACCAATGCCCGTAAAACTTGGGTGGTGTTGGGCACCTGCACGCTATGCTACCCCCACCAAACACTACAAACAGCTTGGGCCCGAGATGCTTCAGAAACAACTTGTCCTCAAAAGAACGTCAGCGGAGAGCATCTACTTGCTGCCATCCCACTGCGGGACCCTAAGCTAAGCTGCCAGCAGCTTGGCCACGGTAGCCTGGTCGGAGAAGGACGCCATCACTGGCCAGCACGAGTTGAAAGATCTAGAGGTCCTCGGGTAGTCCCTTTCGAAGGAAAAGCCATCCGATTTCCAGATAAGATACCCCTTCTCTGGCCACTTGGGCTCCACCAGCGATGCCGTTCTAGACAAAGAAAGGCAACCATCTAACCTTCCGGCCTGCCCCCGATGTCTTTGTCCTGTCGAAGACCTCTCGGAGACCAACGAGGTGGACGGGTCCATCAAAGTGTGTTTCTGATTGTGAGCCTTTTACCAAAACTGCCTTTATGGTTTTGGTTTTCAACGTGCTACCTCTGTCTCTGGTGGCTCTTTCTGGGCACAAATCCGGTTTTCATGTCCCACAGATTTCATGCTTGTAAATTTCTCGTTTTTCTCTTTTCCAAAACGGGGCAGCATGATTTTGTGGTGACATGATTTTTCCTGATTGAGATTGTGCCTTGTATTCACACCTGGTTTTTGCACTAATGATTGTCCACCGCCGTTGGCGTCAACTGCTTAAGGCTTGTGCTTAGCCTTTGGATTCAAAAGTCGATCCGGATACCTCCCTCCTAAACGAAGGGGGGGAGACCATTGCCATGTTTCTGTGGAAGAGATAATCTTCCGCTTGGAGCATGAAGGAAGTTTCTAAACCCGTCTGCAGCCCTGATGGATGCGGACACGGACAGTGCTGCGGGACCCGAATTTTTTTACTTGGGATGATCTGCCAGCTGCGCTGCGAAGGCGTCTTTCAGGATGGAAAGCAACCTAGTGTCGAGATCTTCTGCAACTTATTTGCCGACAGGGCGGATCTGGAACAAGTGGTGGAGAGTGCTGGGTTTTAATGAATTTTAAGTCAGGTGTGGGACGCTTTTAGAATGAATCTCGAACAAGTTTGGAAGAGTTATGGAAAATTTTGAAATGGAGTGGAATTCGTTTGGCATAAGTTTGGACGGAATTTTGGTAAAGTTAAATGAGGTTTGGGTCAGGTTTTGGGTCGGGTTTGGAAGAATTTCGGACAAGTTTGGAAGAGTTATGGAAAATTTGGAAATGAAGTGGAATGGTTTGGCATAAGTTTGGAGGGAGTTTAGGTAAAGTTAGATGAGTTTTGGGTCAGGTTTGGGTCGGGTTTAGAATGAATTTCGGATAAGTGAGGAACAGTTATGGAAAATTTTGAAATGAAGTGGAATGGTTTGGTTTGGAAGGAGTTTTGGTAAAGTTAGATGAGGTTTGGGTCAGGTTTGAATCGGGTTTTAGAATGAGTTTCGGACAAGTTTGGAAGAGTTATGGAAAATTTTGAAATGGAGTGGAATTCGTTTGGCATAAGTTTGGACGGAGTTTTGGTAAAGTTAGATGAGGGTCAGGTTTTGGGTCGGGTTTAGAAGAATTTCGGACAAATTTGGAAGAGTTATGGAAAATCTTGAAACGAAGTGGAATGGTTTGGCATAAGTTTGGAAGGAGTTTAGGTAAAGTTAGATGAGGTTTGGGTCGGGTTTGGGTCGGGTTTAGAAGAATCNNAGTTATGGAAAATTTGGAAATGAAGCGGAATGGTTTGGCATAACGGAGTTTCGGTAAAGTTAGATGAGGTTTCGGTGCAGGTTTGGTTCGGGTTTAGATGAATTTCGGATAAGTTTGGAACAGTTATGGAACGGGTAAAAACAGACCGATGTGCGTCACAAACTGGTTAGATACCTAAAAAACAGATCAACGGCTTCGATACAAGAAGGATACATTACTGAGTTGCAAGAGCTTGGACCCTCTCTTAACACTGAACAATTTCATCTACACGGCTGAGAAGATATTTGATCT
>CAJNIZ010010983.1:0-11509 GCA_905231905.1 Symbiodinium pilosum | reverse complement strand
GCGGCGGCTTGGCTAAAACTCGTCGGTTCACTTGGTTTAGGCATTAGGGTTTAGGGTTTTTAGGGTTTTTAGGGTTTTTAGGGTTTAGGGTTCAGGGTTCAGGGTTTAATTAGGGTTTAGGGTTTGGAGGGTTAGGGTTTATGGGGTTTAAGCTCTTTGGTTTGGACATGTCTCAATTACAGTATGGGGCAGATACGCTATAGTCTAAACTCCTTAAAGGGGGTTATATAGAGGATTGTATAAGGGACTACTCTAGGGCTTATTAAGGGGGATACTAGGAGTCTACACTATAGGGCATATAATGAGGGTGTAGATATATATATATATATGTTTGGTACATTATAGGGGCTATGATAGAATGTACATGGGAAATGGAGAAGCGGATTGGAAATGAACTTGCAGCTACCATGTGAGTGTTTCTTAGAATGAAGGGTGCTATGACATGATCAAGCAGTTGTGATCGCGTTTCAACGTGATGCCTTCGTGGGGAGGTCTGCGCTGCAAGGATTGTTTTCTTGAAGTCGAGGATCTTTCCGGTTTGGGAGAGTGGAACTGGATGGTGTTGGAGGCATGCATGCAGCTGGGATGTGGGTATCTGTCAGCAGGTCTGTAGTAGTGTGGGAATTGATAGGATTGATGCGGATCTTCATAGGAGACCATCTGAATCACACTCGGGTTTCTCGTGGAGGCAGTGCGCATTGGGCGATGGTAGGACCAGCGGTTCAGTGGGAAAGGTGCGCAGAAAGCCCCACACAAGCCGCGGTACGTGCGAAGGAAGAAGCCTGCCCACCCCCACCCCTGTCTCCTCAGGGTCATGCTTCCGCCCGCAGTAGAACACTTTCAGTTACAACGTTGAGCTCTAAAACAAGACGCGTGCCCATACCTATCGAGAAAGTCAGGAACGTGAGGAATATTAGGAATGTTGAGGAGACGACTATCAGCTGGAATGTTACCATTATGTTACCATTACTTGAACCAGCATGGCCGCGACTTTCGTTTGAGGCTGACGATGTCTTCGACCTGCAGGCCGGCAAAGGGTGCTTTGAACCTGGTGGATTCTCCTGCCATGATCTAATGCAATGCTTGAAGAGTTGTGAGATATATACATATATTGGTCATATGGGGATATGTTACTGCAATCATGGACGACGATACGGAAAGACAAATTGACAATCAAAAGGAAACTATCATGTTGCAGCGAGGTCTTGTATCATGAGCCATGAACTCGACATGTTATTCTACATCAGTAGGAACTACATTTCCAGAAGCATCATTGTCAGTTTCTAGCGTGGAAGGCCTGAGTGTAGAGAAGGGAGGGCGAACTTCTAACAATTGTGGTTCGGCCAGGTTAATCTATGCCAGCACCAGAGGAAAAACGCTTAAGCCGTCTGGACAGAATTTTGCTGAGACGGCTTGGTTTAGGGTTTAGGGCTACCTCCTGCCTTCCTAATCTTCTATTATAACCATACAGGGTTCCAGTCATTTAGGTTAGGAATAGCCGAGAGGAAAGGATGCCTCCAACTCTTGTGAAGAATAATCGTAGTAATAATAATAATAGAAGTAATAGTAACAATAGAAGTAATAGTAATAGTACTAGTAATAGTAGCAGAGATAGTAGTATAATAACAGTCTGCTCAGCTCAGATTTTTTTGCTCGAAGGAAAGTTTTTCGCACTTGAGTGAACAGACTTGGTCACCCCACCCGGGCCGCGATGAACATAATAAGATGAGCCCCACAAAATTCAGGGTGCAATCTTATCGTTCGTAGTACCATAGGGATCAAGTACACAAATAAAACCTACATTGGGCCCATTGGGCCCCAAAGTCTGCAAATATTACCTACGTTGGGCTATATGGATTTTTCGGGGTAGGGCAGGCGTCCCAATCACCAAAGGAAGCGTTGCTTCGCATAAGCTCCCAAGTCCTTTTTTCCTTGATTGGCAACGCTGCCAGGTGACCTCCCCGACCCATGAGGAGGAGAAGGTCTTCGAAGCCAACCCATACCTTCAGGCACCTTTCTGGGTCAGATGGGCATGTAGATAGTAAGTTGGTAATTTCCGGGGTACCTTTGTGAGCCCCTAAAACCTCCGGCTACTACAACTGGGAAATCGCTAAAGCCCAAACCCACACGTGAAAACCCCTCAATTTTGTCCCTGTATCGTCCTAATTCATTACGCCATCCAGAAGATCACCAAGCGCTGAAGCTTACTGTAAACCTTAAACCTCAAACCTAACCCTAAGGGTCCCAGTACTCAAATATTGGGGTTTGAGGTACTCTAAAACCCTGTTGTTTAGGTACTTGGACCTTTAGAGTTACACCCTAACCCTAGAGCGGGCTTTCACCCTGATTTTTGTTCAAGCCTTAATTGGGTTGCTGTGAATGACCTCAAATTAAGTTACTGTAGAAAGTAACACCCTTTCATTTTCTATATGCCCCTATCACAGCAACTGAAACTCTAAACCCGAAATCCTGAACCCTAAACCCTAAGCCCTAAACCCTGTATACCCACCCATACTATGGTAGCTGAATTCAAGTTCCTTAACAGCAACCCTGTCAATCTCGGAGGGCTGCGGGCTGCTCCGACTACCTCCGGTTCCTGCTGCAGCCACTGAGCACGAAAGGGCAAGGACCCAACAAGTGGGCTTAGGGTTTAGGGTTTAAGGTTTAGGGTTGAAGAATTAGGGCTAATTGGGTTTGAGGTTTAGAGGCGATGTTCAGAGCTTAGGGTGGAGGTGTTGGGATTAAGTGTCTAGACCGGAGGTTGTAGGGTGTAGGTTGAAGGATTTAGGGATAAGCATTTTGGGGGGTTCAAGCGGCCCTTAGTTGGATAATCAGGTCTAGGGTTTAAGGTCTAGAGTTTAGGGTTTATGGTTTGGGGTTCAGAGTTTAGGGATAGCAGATATGTTGGCAGAAGTGTTGGGCATACATGTGGTGATTGGATACTCGGGCCCACAGAGACTCCCCGGCCCATTCAATGTTTAGGGTCTCAACCCCAACCCCCCCCAAACCTATGGCCACCCTTAAGCAGATAGCATACGGAACTACCCAAAACCGCAACTAACATCCTCTTGTATCCCATTTTCCATCTACCATTTAGGAGGATCTATATGGGTGGTTGTCAAAAATCTGGTCCCTTGTTGGATCCCTACTATAATACGGCCCCTAATATTTAGGGTACCCAAAAAGGGACCATAATTTTGACAACCAGCCATATGTTGTGATTGATTCTGAGAAGCTCTAGCAGATGTTAAGGGTTCCCCGTGCCTTTTCCCACCCCTGCTATACCAGCCGACCAGCCCCCACCATTCCCGTGGCTTAGCCCTCATTCGCACTAAGTACCCCGAAATGAGCTTGATCAAGGGGGAGCCAAACGGGGCGTAGTGGTACTGGGGTCGTAAGGGAACCCTAACCCTAACCCTCAAACCCTACACGCTAAATCCCCAAACCCTAAATCCCTAAACCCTAAATCCCTAAACCCTAAACCTTGAAACCATGAGACCCTAAACCCTGAAACCCTAAACCCCTAAAACCCCTAAAACCCTGAAACCCTCAACCGTAAACCCTGAACGCTAAATCGTTAAACCCTAAAACCCTGAACCCTAGAACCCTAAACCCTAAAACCCTAAACCCTAAAACCCTAAAGCCTACAGCCTAAAGGCCGGAACCCTAAAACCCTAGACATTTGAACCGTACACCCTAAAACTCTGAACCCTGAAACCTGTACAAAACCTAAAGCCTTAAATCCTATGCAGATGGCTCAGGCAGTTGATCGTCTCTGCCAGCAGCAGCTGGCTGTATCGGCCCACCAAGGTCCCCTGGCCGGAGTTAGGACCCCAACACGACCCCGATTTAGGGTTTAGGGATTTAGGGTTTAGGGATTAGGGTTTAGGGTTTAGGGATTGGGGTTTAGGGATTAGGGATTGGGGTTTAGGCTTTAGGGTTTAGGGATTAGGGATTATGGTTTAGGGTTGGGGTTTAGGGATAAGGGTTTAGGGTTTAGGGAGTGTGGGGGAGTGGATCCTTAAAATAATTCATATGTAACACCCGGATAAATAACCTATACATTCACTCCTCTACTCCCCCTTAAGCACCAGTAAGCATAGTAATATTAACAGCAACAGTACAGTAGTAGCAATAGCAATGGTATGTAATAGTCACAGTAATGGTCATGGTACCTGGTGTTCTCGACTAGTGAACAATCAACAGATGTTGCGTCTCAAAATCGAGAAGTAGCTCAAGTGCTCAGCAGTTCGCGTTGAGGGTGTTGATTGGCTGAGGCTACATTTGCATACACATATGTGTATACATATATATATATATAAACATACATATACATGCACATACACCTACGCATACATATACATATGCATACACATGTGCATACACATATGCATGCATGCATGCATGCATGCATACATGCATACATACATTGATACATACATGCTCAGGCGACACCACTGTGGACTGCACTGGTGTTCAGCTCGGAGGGCTGCTTGATGCGTGCCCCATTGCGATTTGTGTTGGGAATTTGGGCTTCAGAGGATTTCAGTGCATTTTTGGAGTCTAGAGGTTCAAATTGCCCGGGCTGTCTGTTTCGCTGTTTGGCTTGGGGAGTCTCAGTTCGTAGAAATCATGCGTGAGGTGTAAAAAAACCTTTCTTTTAGCTTGGTCGGCCTGCGTTTGAGATCACAGGACTGCAGGGCCTGAGTTGTTCAAGCTGTGTGTAAAAAGAGTGTAAGAGCCGCAGCCTAGGCCTTCCCAAAGATCCAAGGGCACCAAATGAGCCATCGTCTAAACTCTTAGTATCCCCCTTAATAACCTCTATACTATAGTATTCCACTATATTACCCCCTATATAACCAGCTTTAATAAGTTTAGACTATGGCTCAAATTGCCTAAAGTAGGGAGTATTTATGTTTGGACTGTAGAGCCACAAGCAGGTATTGTTCATAGGTTGTAGCCTCTGGGTCGTCAACCATTAGCTCACTTTTGATTGGCACACGTATGCTCTCATGAAATGGGATGTCTCGCTGTGCTTATCAAAATGCTTGCGCACAACGTTAGGGCTTCAATGCTAGCATCATCACCTGCACACACATCATCAGAGCTGTTAAGTACAGCTATGAACAGTAAACAGTATGAAGGGGTATATTGGGAGTATACGGGTTACATTGGGGCTATATTGGGATAATGGAACAGAAGGTGGAAACTACTATAGTATAATACGGTATATGGAGACTTCAAGACCTGAGTCCTGCTTCATTGGTTCGAGGCGTTCCAGTCTTGCTCAACAGCTTACTGCGCTCACGATCAGCCTTTGTTTTACAACAGGCTCCTATAATCTCCTATCTAGCTTATTCTAGATGATTGCTATAAGCCCCTAGCATCAACATAGCAAGAACCCAGGCAGGAGCCACATGGCATTCCTTCAACAATGAGCTGCATGAGCTCCTAAACCTTGCAAACCACCAACCTCATAAGCTCTTTTCCCTGCAAGCAGTGTCGAGACCCTGGAAAACCAAGTACCCCTGTAGACCCCAAACCCTAAAACCCAAGACCTAAACCATGGACCTCTAGCCTTAAACTTTAAACCCTCCAAACCTAAACTCTTAAACCCTTAAACCCTAATATGTCTACCCTATTATAACAAAGTAGTTCCCATTTTCTTTTCCATAATCCCTACATTGACCCCAACATAATCCAACCAAAGGTGCTTCCGCTACGACGGGCCCCTGGGCTGCTGTCCCCGAGATGATGGATTCGAGCTGTCCCTCTGGGCTCCCACTGCTCAGCAGGTGGACGTGTAGCTTGGCTGGCTTCAGGGGAGTTAGGACTCAGGTCTTTTTGGGATTAGGTTTTAGGATTTTTGGGCATGGATGTATAGGCTTCTAGGGGTTTTTAGTATCCCGGACGTTTAGGGTTTCAAGCTGAAGTTTTTGGCGTGAGAGGTAAAGAGATCAGGAGATCAAGGCGACAGTTTCAGCGGGGTCCAAGGAACCAAATTATGGGGTTTTAGGGCCCAAATACCATTAGTATTATAGTATTAAGGCCCTGAAGCCGTCTTATTTGGGTCCTTGGACCCTTAGGGGAATATATTGCTCATGAAGTTGGGGAAGTGACTGCTACCACAGCGCTCGTTGTTCATATTACAGGGGTTTCCGAAAACTGGGCGTACCTTTTGGGGGATCGCTATAGTAAGGGTTTCATTTTTTCCGGGTTGTATATCTGGGTCCGCTTGTTTTAGGGCAACTACGTACCTTATTGGCCTGTGCGTCATCACTTGTCGGCGAAGTCCCTCCCCGAACTTCTCCATGATCCAGACTCCTGATGATACATGCAGGAGGCGGTTTAGGGTTGAGGCTTTGTTTCGGCAAAACCCCCGGACATCCATTAGCTGAAGCCCATGACTCGCACAGGGCTTAAGTCCAATGGTCCATCGTCTTATAGGACCTTGACATATGGTAGTTTTGCAAAACTGGGGGACCGCAGTATGGAAAAATATGATTCATTATTGGGACCCCAGAAGGGCACCCCTAACTTTGGAAACCCCCACATGAAGATATGACTCTGAACTAAATGCCATGAACTCTACCAGACGCTCCGCACACCTTTTACGGCGCAACCCCCGGGCTGCGCAAACTACCTACCGGGGGTTAGTAGGGAATCAGGGAGAATACTCCCTATGTAGTCCCTATAGAAGATATTCATATATGTATATATATATATATTCCCATATTCCTTGCTATCCCCCAGTAAGACGATAGCGCCATAGCTTCCTTTCATCGGAGGTTGCTGTATGATGGCCCACGAGGTGGGTCTCATCCTTCGGCGCAAAGAATGAAGCTCGGTCCATCACACACGGAGTTAGAGACTACCAGCTGGTGAAGGGGCAAGTGACATGTAAGGCATTCCAACACTGCAAAGGATCTCATATATAGGGGTTATGGGGATATATCGGGATAAATATTGCAGAGTCATGTGGAAAATGAAATGGGGAAGTAGATGCACGCTGGGAGTAATTTAGTGGTTCACACGCTCTAGGGTTTTACAGGTGAATTTGCACTCTTACATCCAAGTCAGCCAGAGTCCATGGAAAAGCGCTCGCCACTTATATCCCCACTCCGTGTTGCAAGCACCTTCAAAGGATCCTCAGAATTGTGGGCGAATTTATTCAAGGGCTCTTGGGTTGTACCCCTCAGGCCGTACCCCTAAAAGGTTAGCCCTAATATAGCCCTTATATGAGCCAACGTAGCCCCCAAAGTCCTTTAAAAAGGATCCGAGAACCCAGCGGTGCAACCCTAGGCGTACAAGCCTGAAACCCCTGATTTATGGACCGCCGCAATTTCAGGACTTGCGGACCTGATGGCGTTTGGCGACTTCTGGGGCCCAGTGACTGGCATGGTCGATACTACACCTACAGGTGCCACAAAATCATATGAGGCTTAATCTAAACTCCTTGAAAGGTTTATAAAGGGGATTATACAGAGGACTAGTCTAAGGAATATTAAGGGGGATACTAGGACTAGGAGTTTAGACTAGGGCTCATACACCGTAGGAGTTTTAGGGATTCAGCATGTAGGGTTTAGGGATGATATGTGAGATCATGGGAGACTACGCTGATCATGAGAGTCAAACGGAAGATCAAATGGAGCATGACATGGAAACTAGGAGGATATGGCGTTTTTTCGGCTTCTCAAGACGCAGGGCTTCAGGATTTATAGTGTGGGAATATAGGGGAATTGCGGTGGTGTTCTGGACTTATACATGGCATGTTTTGGGAAAGTTCCATAGGAGCCATAGTCTAAACTCCTGGCATCGCCCTTAATAGCCCCAGTAACAGTCCCCTATATAATCCGCTATATAACCCCCTAAAGGAGTTTAGACTGTAGCTCATATGTGCAAGGGCTTGGGATCAGCCAATTGCCTGGTAGGGTCTGAGCAAGAAGGCTCTGGGACTTAGGATATAGTCCCCTTAAGTAGATAGAATATGGGGTATATGGGGATCTTGCTATAATAAGCCCAAAGCTATATTCTATCTACTTTAGGGAGAGTATAGGGGTTTGGGTTGGGATGCTCTGTTTGGAAGTTGAGGTGTGGTTAAGTTGCAGGATTCTTGAGGGAGATCTGGGTCTGGAAGCTTCATAGTGCAGACTTCAAGGTAGTGTGTGTGCGTGTGTGCCAAGCCCAAACACTCCCTACACCCTAAACCCCTAGACCCTAAATCCCATGACGTTCATGTCCAGACCTCAACCCCCACAAGCTCAACGCGCAAGCTTCTCGACATGACCCGTGCTAGAAAAGTCATCTGTGCGGAAATCCTCCACAAGGTCTCCAATAATCCCTAAGGTACGGTCCCTATGAAAAAGCCCCTATGTAATTATGGTCCCTTTTTTAGGTCCCCATTGCAATGCGGCCCCTAATATTTGCTGGGGTACCCAAAAAGGGATCACGATGTGTGACAACCGCCCATGATATGTTAAGAGCTTCCCACATGACGCACCTGCTCGACACGTCGCAGCCTCGCAAAATCCGCGTCACCTCTTGTATAGCTCTGCTCTTCCTGAACCCCAAACTTACTTGGGTTAGTAGGGAATAAGAAATGTCAATGGGGCTTACCGTTTAGGGCTAGTCGGGCTAATAGGGAATAAGGGAATATCTTATTAAGGGATTATAGTCCCTTATTCCCTACTAACCATCAGTGAGCAATAGTATACGGGCTACAGGTAAAAAAAGTGCCCAGAGCCAATGAAAGCAGCCAAGAAGGTCTTGATTCAACATTCTTGGCAGGTCCAGGTAGTTCCCTAGACCCTAAACCCTAAACCTAGTTCCTCAAACCAATGCCCTTCGAAGCCGAGAGACTACGACCCTAAACCTGCTTGGAGGATCAGGGGGACTTAGTAATAATGGAAAAAGAGGAAACTACTATATGGTTTATGGTTAAGGGTCGGGGGACTTAGTAAGTAGGTGAAGAATCGGGGTATGTAGATTTATTATATATGGGGTTATAGGGCTTATTGACCTACGTACTAAGTCCCCCTGACCCTCCAAGTAGCATGATCCGTCTAAAGTATGTTGCTTCTTCTGAAGCTGTCTATTCCTATGGACTGTACAAATCATTTAGACCCTGCAGGGTGCGGGCATACCATCCGTCAACTGGCCACGTGGAGACAATGGAGATCTTCGGCTATTTCAAAAGTATGGTTTCAGTTTAAGCGCCCAGTGGGGTTTGACTTTGGGGAAGCTGCGTTCAGACCTGTGAAGCTGAAAGCGTGCTCGGCTGCAGAATGATACTATGTATAACATTTGTCGCAAATCCTGCAAGGATTGCTAGCAAACCGCAGGCACATGGAACAGGGTTGATTGATTATTATGCTTGTCAGAATGGTGGATGAGGCTTGCAAATGGACCAGAGTATCTAAGAAGGTGTTGGGAAGCCCCGATCCCCGCAATCTTCGGTTGCAATGGGGTTTTTATTTGATAGGTGAATGCACATAGAACACAATTCTATCAAATCAGTGGGTTGCGATCATACACTCTACATTACTTGCACCTAAACCATCAACTTTCAATCCTTCCACCCCCAAGGCTCATGTGCTAAACTATGAGCCCCGCAAAGCCTTCCCCCCTCAATACCATGAAGCGGCAAGTGCATATTCCAGATCTTAAGAAGTCATATCTAAGCCCGATATTTATAACCCCCATATAACCCCAATGCACGGGACTCCAGATCTCAAACTGCCTCTTGCACCAGCCATCTAAACCGCAAACCCTAAACCCTAAACCCACTAGAACCCCCTATATAACCCCGATATATCCCCACAATCACAGCCCAAGGGTCCCTACGTCCGCCTTCCCCTGTTGTGTCCAAAGGGAGGCCTTGATCTTGAAGACTCGCAGAATGGGGTTTCTATGGGAAACTGCTATACAGTCACATTGGGTTTTTTTGGTAGGCATAATGGAAACGAAAATGGAAACTACTAGTTAGGGTTTCTAACGGGGATATATAGGGGATATATCGGGGTTATATTGGGATATGGAAAAGAACATGTTATGTGAGAAACTATTAGTAAGTTCTCAAGCACCCTATAGTCTAAGCCACCCCTCAGCTTTGAAAATAGTCCAGACGCCCATTGCAAGGACCTCACAAGAAAGATTCAGGCGCTACATACCCTTGAAAGGATGTGGGCACAGATTCGAGACAACGACCGCTAAAAGGGACCCTTACCCTACTGGCTGTTCTCAGGGAATAAAGGAGTCTAATCCGTATTTTATCCCCATCTGTTATACTCTCCTATTCCTTATACTAACCTTCAGTAAGTTGCTACTGCTTCGAAGCTACAAGGACTCCAGACCTTACAGTGCCCCGCGAGCTAGGAAATACATGTCCCTAAGGTACATCCAAAAGGTTACATGTAGCGGAAACCCAGGGAGGGTAGTCAGGTGAGGAGCAGGGAGTTCTGGACGCGTAGTGTATAGTCCCCCCAAAAGTAGTTAGAATATGGCTTTAGAAGCCCAGGTCAATGTCTATAATCCCCTTGATAATCACATGTTCCATTTAATGTTCCATTCTCTTTTCCATTTGATTATCCACTATAGTAGTTTCAGTAAATGACGTAGGAAATATGGACCCTAAACCCTAAACCCTAGAAATTCCAAGGACTCCGGACCCCTACTCACACGCCTGCTCTGCCAATGCGGGTCGCTCGCTGATCTGCGCTCTTCCACCCTGGGAGCCTCGACCATTTAATGTGTATTGGGTTTAGGGTTGAGGGTTTAGGGTTTAGGGATCCCCTCCCCATAATATTAAATCCCCCCAACCCCCCTAATATTAAACAATCTCAATATGTTAAATTATAGCACGTAATGGGAGTGTTTAAAGATAGGGGGGAGGTGTGGGGAGGGTAATATTAGGGGGAGGGGATTATTATTGTGATGACTAGGGTTATAGCGGGGCTGATATAGAGGGATATGGTATGTGTCATTTTCTTTCCATTACCCTATAACACCTTATAATGTTGGATCCCGATTAATGTGGGGGGCCTGAATTGTGCGAACTCTCGCCAAATTGATTCAGCATCCCCTGATTCATTTGGGGCCCTTAATGATGCGAAGTTGCACGGCCAAAGCCAATGATTCGGAGAATAATTGAATGGAAACCTTTCTGAATGCCCTCTGAAACCCTGTTGAGCTTTTTCTTGAGCCAATCCTGTTCCCTCCTATTGAATGTATTCTAAACCTAGGATCCGGATGCATTTGGGGGGCGCCCCTGCCCCCTTTACATTGATTAGGGCCCTTTTTTTGTTTGGGGTAGGGCCCTACACTAATCAGGACCCCACATCAAAACGTACCTTGTGGTAGTTTCCATTTTTCTATAGAGCCTCCATGTGGAGGATTGTCAAAATTATGGTCCCTTTTTGGGTCCCTATTATAATACATGATGGCCATTTTGGGCGGGCTCCATTTCTTGGATCCTGGGTTGGAGATCGTCACACTCACAACGGCTACATTC
>CAJNIZ010010982.1:0-11510 GCA_905231905.1 Symbiodinium pilosum | reverse complement strand
ATTGGGAACCACAAACAGGGAACCCCAAGAATATAATAGGAATATAATGGAATATACGGACCCTCTGGTAGGCATATTCCTATTATATTCCTAGTATATTCTTGGGGTTTCCTGTTCGGGGTTCCCAATACAGTCCCTTTATACTCCAGATTTGATCTCTAAGATTCCGACCCTCAACCTTATACCCTAAAACCTCGAAGCCTAAGCCCTCAAAGACTTTAAGTTTGTACCCTTAATGTTTGTAACCCTGGGATTTGGAACCCAAATACCCTTATTGAGGGCCATGTTCCATGGTTTAGGGACCCAAACCCAAGCGGTACGAAGGAAAACTCCATGAAACCCTAGAACCCTAAACCTAAACCCAGGCCCCTACATGCTCCCGCCATGTACTGGAGCCTTTTGGGGTTGGTTCCATTTTTTTGATCCTTTAGATGGTTTGAGGTTTGTGGACCACATAATGAGGTTTATGGTATGGGAGGGGATCTGCATTGGGGTCTCCCTATGCATCAAAACAGAAAAGAAAATCATCAATTGACGCCTCGGAGTATCTTTTGATTTGGGCTTCGGTTTGTCGGCCCTGGTGCTGAAAAGTCCATCTGTTTTTTGGCCACAGTTTTGAGAAGCACCTTCTTGCTAAGGGCGAAGTCCCCAACCCATCTGGAACACTACAATTTGACAAGGAGCATCAGGCCTAGCCCGTAGCTAGCGTTTCGAGACCAAGATCACGGGCTAAACAATACTACATCCTAGCTCCGACGCTGAACATGCCTGAACAAGAGTCTTCGAAACATCCATGTTGGAACCTGTAGATGCTCAAGTAGAAGCACGTGAGGTCTGGCGGGTCGGCCCTCCCATTTCCCAAGGGCCCCACGCAAGCTATTCCTAGTGTGTGGAGTATAAACCCTTGAGACCTAAACTCCCTATTCCTGTTCGTCTAGGGGAATGGTTTCTCGAGAAGAAGATGTAGACAAGTTCAGCCTGACCCAAAACACGAAACTTTAAATCCTAAACCCAAATCCCTAAACCCTAGATCCTAACATTCCGGGCCTTGTCACGGGCCAAGGTTCCTTCGATGCAACAAGCACCTGGGAGCGCCAGAGAACCTACCCAGAACGAGGCCCGCTTTCCCTAAGGGCCCAAGTGCCCAAGTGATGGTGCTTTAGTCCCCAAATATAAAATCTCAAGAGTACTTGGTACATAAAACCCTATTATCTGGGAATTCTAGACCCTAAGGGTCTAAATTTCGAGGTTGTCTTAATTGGAGGGTCCTTTAGGGTTATCTAAGGGTTAATAAGGGTTAAACAGCACTGATGGAACAAATGCAAACCAGTGTGGTTCAGGGGTGGTCAGGGAGACTGAATAATCAAAAGAAGGTGAATAAGTGGGATAATTGGGCTATTATACGGCTTATACCGGTTATCGAAAAACTAGTTACTAAGTCCCCCTGACCTCCAAATAGTAGGCTGAGTGGATAGCCTTCAACTTTTTGGGTATACATGATCTACCCAAATTACTGGTAGAAGGTCAACTTTTCGGAAGCCCAGGAACTCAGCAGCTAGGAGTTTAGGGTGGAGGGTGTCAGGGCCAGAGATAGGGTTTCGGTTGACTCGTAGTATTCTGCCGTGCCTGAACCCCGAACCCTAAGTCCCGGGTATCCTCGTAGGGTCCATGGGTGTAGCCCTAACTGTGCAGAGCCAACAGCCTAAAAACTGACTTGACAGGCAACGCTACCGTACCTTCATGGTTAGGATGACCGTTGCGTGCGGGCTCCTGCTACTGCTACTAGAGCATCTTCAGTGGTTGACATCTAGGAGCTTCGGTTTGGAGATGTAGACACAGCCGGGGAGAACTGCGGGGTGAGGCTGGTGCGGATTTGGAAGCCTATTTGGGGGCTTCCCGAAGAGTAGAATTCATGTGAATTCCCCTACCCCAGCCCTTTAACCTAAGCCGTTAGCCCCCTACCCCAGCCCTAAACCCTTGGACCATCTCGGACCTGAAACCTTGACTTTTGAAACGGGGTTATAGACATACAGGGATATATAGTGACTTGTGGGGGCGGATGTACAGGGTCGAGGCTCTAGCTCTATAGAACATAAAGAGCATAAGGTGCACTAGATGTATGCGGAGTGCCGGAGAAGAAGATAGGTAATGCTACGTCTTGAAAAGCATGAACCCAAAACACTAAACCCGAAAAGCTTAACCCTAAACCCTACCTGCTAAACCTAGACCATGAAGATTGTAACGACGTCGTAAATTTGTGAGGAAATATTCAAGCTCCAATAAGAATTCTCAAGTCGACATGAGACTCGATTTCGAACATGCCGCAAGCATTCACGAGACGTTCTCGAGGCATTTTCGTGTCATTCGCGTGGCATGTGGTGGCTCTTGGGCGTTCGGGGGCGGTGGAGAGCAATCTGGAGCGAGAAGAAGTGTTCAAAGCGTTGAAATTCTCATGAAATTTGAAGTCGTGTCGGAATGGGTGCAGAGAAGGCTTACCGAGCAAACTCTCAACCCCTAAAACCCTGAACCCTGAAGGCTAAAACCTTTAAACCCTAATCCTACACCATTCGAGCCTTTGCCTGCACTTCTAGTATCCCCCTTAATATCCCGTATAATACTCCCCTATTTGATCCCCTATAAACCCCCTTTAAGGAGTTTAGACCCAAAACCCTACAAGCACTAAACCCTATCTAGCCCGTTTAAGGAGTTTGGACTATAGCTTATCTGACCCCTGCTACTTGAAGGTATAGAGCCTTGCCGTCTGACCTGGCCCAGGTGCGTGATTTCGAGCTTAGAATTTGGGATCTATTTGGGGTTTAGGATTTAGGGTTTAGGTCTTGGGGTAGAAGGTTTAGGATCCAGGGTTTAGTATTTAGGGTCTAGGATTTAGGATTTAGGGATCAGGACTTAGGCTTTATGGTGTAGGATTCAGAAGCAGAGGAGTTGGGCAAACCCGTCCCCAAAAATGTTGATCATGCTATATCGTATGGTATAGGGGGCGGGGTTGCCAGAATCTCGAAATATTCAGGGCTTAGGTTTTAAGAAGCTGGGTGTAATTAGGGTTTGGACATCAGGGTGTAGGCTTCGGAACTCAGGGATTCAGGCTTTCGGATTCAGGGCTTCGGGTTTGGGGTCGAGGGCTTAGGATTCAGGATAAATTATGATTTGGTTATGATCAAGATGAGTCAGGTGCTCCGTATAATGATCCCAGTGCCCTTAGTCAGGCTAGCAGCAAGGCTCAGCATGCCCCACAGGAGCCCACCCCAAGCCCAACATGTCAACCCTGCGCCCTATGGTAGTAGGGAATGGGGAAATGGGTTACAGGGACAATTTGTGTTCAGGGGATATTTCATTTTATAGGATTACTCTAGCCACTCATTCCCCCTTTTCTTTCCCCTACTGAGCACCAGGTGGTAGGGAAGTTACGCTGAAGTAGTCGTGTATTTCTTACTTGTTGGTTTTGATTGAAGCTCCCCGTCGAATGTACGTCGCGCTATCAAGGAAGATCTCCGTTTCACTCAGACAAAATGAGGGCCTTGTTGCAGTCAAGCTGATATAGTAGATTGTCAAAATGATGTTTTTTTCTTGGGTTCCTCTTGGGTTCCCAGTATGCCAGGTTTTATAACAAGTGTATTGGAGTCATGTCTGAGTCTGAATGGCTGAGTCGTTTATGTTTCATTACACCCCTAAACTCTGAATCCTGCTTAGAAGCCCCAATCCAAAATCCTGAGTCCTAATGAGCCCAAAGCCAAATTCCAGCAAACCCAAATCCTTAAGTAATCCTCAGCTCTATACTCCATTCCCAAATCCTATATCCTGAGCCCCTCGGCCCCAAAACTGAAGTCTGTAAACCTTATAGATCAGGGCATGTCCGCACTTCTTTCTGAGAGGCAATGCAAAACTACGCGGTCTAGGGTTTACGGTGTGGAGTTCAGGTTTACGTAGAGGGTTTAGGGTTACTTGAGGCTCTCTGGCATCGTCGTTCCCCCAAGAGCCATCAAAAGCTAGTGAACTGGCCTTTTTACAGTACGGTTTGCCTAAATCGTGCACTCCCTGTACTACCTCCAGGGGACTTTAGCAATCAAGGGACACAAAACCTGACTCGTGTTTTGAAGGACTCCGGAGACGGTTACCGTTGCATAGACTACGCCGAAACCTGCTCCAAACACGTACGCCCACGCATTATCCCCATGAGCTGGCTCAGGTCGTATATGATGCCTTTTGCTCCATACCTGGACTTGCTTTCGCGGAGGCGGCAAGATGTGCGGTGTCCACGTGATAGCCTTTAAGAGTATATGCTGTACTGTCCCTGTGCTTGGACAACCATTCCCAGAATGCTTTCTGGTGACATGCTGCAGTCTGATTATCAGGGTTTAGGGTTTAGGTAATTAAACTTGGTACTTCCGCGTACTAGCTGCAAGAAATAGACGTCCGTTCCTAGCGGCCATTGTTCGGTGAGCACGATGAGCACCAGAGCGGCATCAAAGTTTTTGGCATGAGCCATCGTGAAGTTGTGCCGCGGTTAGCTTCGTTGAGGGTTCTCCCACGTCGTTTTCTCTCCTTGCCAAACAGGTCCTAGTCATACTGCTGCTACCCTCACTTGCACCAGCATCGCAGCCTGCACTGCCATACCGCAACGCTGTCACCGTCGCCACCGCCACCGCTAACACCACCGCTGCCTGATTAACACAGTTATTATTGCCATTAACACTACCTGGATTACGCACTATCCGGTCCTGGCTCTGGCACGCCAGGCAGCGCGCGCTGGCTTCTTTGGAGGCCGCAAGAGCGAGATAACGAATAACAATTTGGAGGAAAAGACACAGAAGATGTAAGGAAGGGCAAGCACAGTAGGCATGGTATTCTCACTCGGGCTTGTGGCAGCAATGCATATGGAAGACGTCCTAGCAAGAACCACCGTAGCAAGGGGAGGAGCAAAGCAAGGGCGGAGACCGAGGTAGTGGTTGATTTCTGCAGGCGTGTACCCATGGGTCCCATGTAGTTCCTTTTTGGGTTCGGTATGGTTCTTCACAACAAAGGGAAAATAGGAATATGCCATCCAAGCAAGAGCGGCATAGGAACTCTTGTGCATGGGGACTACTGTCCGTGTGAAACTCTTGTAAGAATGCAACGGAGCACGGAGCACGTTCGGAATTACTTTTATTTGGGCATGCCGTACATACGTTACGGAGGACACAACAAACAGGTCTCCGAATGCAGGTGAAGCCTGGGCAGGAGTTGTCATGTCGGATACACGCGGGTATGATAGCATGGCTGCCCGAGGGTAACCTTGAGTACGCACAGCTGATTTTGAGAGGGTTTTAGGGTTTAGGGCTTTAACCATGGAATCGGCTGTAGGTGTCCTGTGTGACAGGCCGTGCCATGTCTCGGCGATGAGACAGTGCGAGAAAGATGGCAGGAGCACGCCCTGTGTAAAAGTGTTCGGGTTTAGAGTTCAGGGTGTAGTGCTAGAGTGAGGGTATAGGGCTTTATGCTTGGGATCCGCATATTCTCAACTCCTATTGCTGGTACTAAGCAGGCTTACTTGTGGCTGACCATCTTCCCGGAAAGCATGCTTTGCATATGGCCAGACCAGAACGTAGTCAGGGGTGTGGTAGGGAGGTTGGAACCATTGACCTGTTCTAGGGGCCATGCAGGTGCATAATCACCTTCCCCAACACTAGAACCCACCTCACCCCCCTTCGTGTTACACAAAATGCGATTGTGGTTTGTCACCCTAGATGTATTATGTTGGGAATATGTCATATCAGGTGGGTGCGGGGGGGTGTTCATATTTTAAGGGGGAGAGGGGAAGAGCGACCCGGGTCTAAAGTGCTCCTGTTACAGGCCCATATAGTCCCCCTTAAGTAGACAGAATACAGCTTTGGGTATTTTATAAGAAGATCCCCATAAGCCCCACAGTCTATCTACTTAAGGGGGACTATGTATGTAGGGCAAATTTAAGGTTTTGGGTTTTTGGGTGTAGGCCATTCCCCACCATACTCAAGCAGTTGTCATTAGCCAGAAAAGGCCCATCAAGGGCCAATGGATTGTTAAAACGCCCAGCCCCGCAAATCACCTATGATGGCAGGTCATGGGGTCCTAAAGTCTCAACTCAAAACCCTGAAGTCTAAACCCTAAACCCCCAAACCTTCAACGCCTTCGGCCTTTCAAGTTCAGCGCTTCGAATCGCATCCTGGGTGGAACCTACTGCTCTAAGACCTAAAGCTTCCCAGATCACCCACATACTGTGGGTGGACCTCCCCACCCTGTAAAAGTGATTAAAAGGGATAATCTGGGTAGGCCCCTGGGATATTTACTATTTTCCTTAACGGTTTTAATAAGGGACCATAAGCATTATATTAGGGTCCTCTTCAATTCCTATTCTGCCACTATCGCAGGATGGGGGGGGTCCTCCTAACCAATACTTCAAGGTTTAGGGTTTAGGGTTTCGGACCCCATGAACAAGGAATAGACTCTACACATGATACTCGGATTCTTGATATATGACCTACGGCATCCTCCTCAAGTCTAGGTATCCCTAAACCCCATACAGCTCCAATGATACTGGGATGAGTAACCTGATTTACGATGTTGGATTAAGAGGCTTTGGGCTACCTGGGTTTACGAAAAATGCCTTGTGACTATTCCAAAGGGTTCAGGTATGTATGTAATAGGTGCTTTTGGCCCGAGGTGGTTCCTAGATTTGTGTGTGTTGGGCCCCAAGAAAATGGGTGCCTGGACCCTTTGGGTGTGATAGTTGCAGACAGTTTGGAAAGTTTTGTCCTACTCTGAACGCATAACTCCCGCAATGTCTTGCTACAGTTGCACCTACTGTCAAACTAGTCTACTGTCCCCCAGTTTCCTACTATTGCAGGTACAAGGTGCCCAAACCCTAACCAGGCCTTTTCAGGTAAACCTCAAACCTGGGCTTTCTCGAGAGCAGCTACGCAGCCGGAAAGGAATTTCCAAAAC
Organism: Symbiodinium pilosum; assembly: GCA_905231905.1. Lineage (NCBI taxonomy): Eukaryota > Dinophyceae > Suessiales > Symbiodiniaceae > Symbiodinium > Symbiodinium pilosum. Next base: position 4,535 of record CAJNIZ010010982.1, on the reverse strand, counting down.
TGGCAGCCCCTTCGTTAAACCCCAGGCACCATGGGGTACCACGGTCTCTCAGTATACGGGCCCAAGGATCCTAGTAGGGATTATTGGGGACTATGAGGGCTCAATAGAGCTTATTAGGGCTTATTAGGCCCTACTAGTTTGGGGGTCCCATGGCAGTGCTAGGATAACACCTTGAACCCTAAACCCTGAACCTGAAAGTTTAGCATTTGTTAGGGGACCCCCGTGCCCTGCACATTGACTCAGAGGTATCAAGAGGGGGAGAACCCAAACAAAACATCATAGGGTTAAGGGTTTAGGGTTTTCCGGTTCATACTTATTCCAGGTACCCCAGGTCCTATGGTCCCTAAACCCTCAATCCTAAACCGTAAGCCCCAAACCTTAAACCTTAAACTCAAAGCCCTAAACCTTAAACCCTAAACCCCAGACCTTAAACCCTAAACCCCAAGGGGTACCCAAACCCTGGCCGAACCTGAGGGTGCAACCACAAATCCCTTGAGCCCGTAGCAACCTTAGACCCTGCAACCGAAACGCAGGATTTAAGGATTTAGGGTTTAGGTATTGGGTGTTTAGGGTTTAGGGATTGGGGGTTTAGGGATTTGGGGGTTGAGGGTTTAGGGATTTAAACTCCTAAACCCCTAAACCCTAAAGACTAACACGGCCAGGAGCACCTTGAGGCCTGGCTTGATGGAAGAATCATTTAGGGTTTAGGGTTTAGGGATTCAGGGATTCAGGGTTTAGGGTTTAGGGATTCAGGGTTTAGGGTTTAGGGATTCAGGGTTTAGGGTTTAGGGATTCAGGGTTTAGGGTTTAGGGATTCAGGTATTTAGGGTTTAGGGTTTCCTGGATCAATGTTAGGGGTCCTTCATACTTTTTGGGGGTTTGGGATTCCTTTTATTTCTGTAAAAAGGATCCTTTTTTCTCCGGTAATGTGGGCTAAGTTTCTGGACTTGTTCAGGATTTCGGATCAGGAGGGTCTAAAAGCCCCCGAAACCCCAACCCCCTACAGATCAGGACCTCATTTTGGGGCATATGATTGGTATAGGGTCCTGCTTTCAGGGTATGGGGTGAGCAGAATCATCTCATCATGCTTAGCACAGATTGTTTCTGGATCCTTCTCATTGGTGAGTCTTGCTGCTTTGGGTATGGATTTCCATCTACAGTTGCAAGCAAGGTCCTCTGTCCTTTTTGAGGCAACAGGTTCCAAGATTTTTGGTAGCCCTAATGGGGACGACAAGGAACCCTCAGCAGTCATATGAGCTACAGCCAATATATCCTACAAAATGTACTGCAATGGCTATGGGCTCCTTATTAGGGATTATGACTTATACTAAACTACACGAGGTCAATATTGGCAGTAGTTGAGTAGCTCATATGATAATCATAGCACCAAAGGTCATTGAAGGCCGTTGGTTTTCGTTGAGAAAACTGGCGGATAAAAGGCTTTTGGCGTTTGGGATAGACCGGGCAATCACAAGCTAGACAAAGCCAGGTAATTATACAGCACTGCCCTTGGGCTCTAAGGACATAAGCGATACCTACTTTAAGCCCCAAAGTCTACAAAGAGTACTTTACGGTAGGGGCTACTCTTGAATCCATTCCTTTGGCATGGGAAGTCGCATGAGCACCGAGGTCCAAGGTCATAGGCAGTTGACATAGATAACTGCGATGGAGGAGGACACAGTTTAAGGCTTATGGGTTTAGGGTTTAGGGCTTAAGGGCACAAAGTTGTTGCAAGCCTCGCATTACATCTGCACATAATTGTATAAGTGTGGTAGGATGTACCCCAAGGCCCCATTCAGGCACCTACACTGCTTTGAGCCCGCGAAACTTGAACGCCGACAGCTGCCCATTCCATGGCGAGGTGCAGAAGTCTTGCCCAAAGATGCACCGCTTAGATGCCAAACGTGTGCGAGATCGCGCCAGAAGGACATGTCCAAAAGAGGGGCCTCCCTCATGCTTCACAGGACACAGCGAAATCCCTGTATGTAGAGATCAAATTTTGCAGGGACGCTTGAACTACGGGCCAGAATCACCGACTACTCAGCCCTCCTGCGCAAAACACCCCAAGAATAGGGTTTAGGTTTAGGGTTTAAGGTTTAGGGTTTAGGCTAGAGCCTTTGTTTATCATCGTCAGGGGGCCTCTAGACTTCAAAAGCCACTACTCCTCTGGGTAAGTACGTTTCGATTCAGTGAAGCCTGCTACGACATACGCCCTATGGATCCCCATAGGAAGCTAGGCATCGGCATCCCAAACCCTCAACAGGGTTTAGGGTTTAAACCCTAAACCCAACACCAAAGTTCAGAGAGATTCCTTTGTACCCGCAGGCCTTAAAGGTTTGCACCCTTGAGTTTGGATCCCTAAGCCATGGAATATATAGGGGTTTAGGGTTTAGGGTGGAATATTATGGGCCTTGATTGAGGCAATTGGGACCCAAAGCCCAAGGGTACAAACCTAATAGTCCCCCTTAAGTAGATAGACTATGGCCTTGGGCATTTTATAGTAAGATCATAATATACGCGATATTCTATCTACTTAAGGGGGGCTATAATTGTGCCACCTTCAAGTCTCTGACAACGCCGCCCCATCCTTCCCACCGTTGTCCTTCCTTGAAAGCCTAAACATACCGAAAATAGGCAATTCCTCCATCTCACGGGCCCTACACCTGCGCTGCCGACACACAACCCTAAACCCTATCATAAACCCAAAACCCTATAGGCCCCTTTAAGTAGATAGAATATGGGGTATATGAGGACCTTCTGACAGTATACCCAAAGCTATGTTCTATCTACTTAAGTGAGACTATAGACCCACGTTGCACCTCATGCTGATCCCTTGTCACTATACTTCCAAATTCAGATCCTGCAGCGCGGAGCTCCACTTCCCACACCCCGAAGCGCGTGCGCTTTAAAGCCCAGAACCCTACAGCCCAGCAGGATCAACAAGGTGGGCAACAAAGAACTCAACCCCGAATCAAAGAGTATCCCTCAAAAACACAAATCTTTCTATTGAATATTTGCAAGAAGCTCAAGCAGAAGCATACGACACCTTGATCACCTCATCCCTCACCGCAGAAACGAAGATCCCAAAAAACTTTCTGAGGCTTCGCAGGATCCATTATTATTAGTAGTAATACTATCATTACTATGATTATTAGTACTACTATTACTATTACTAATACTATAGTATTCACTTTATTACTAATACTATTATTTTCCCTAAACCCTAAGCCCTAAACCCTTTTCTCTGCTATGATTATAACACACCTTCGGAGGCTTCGCAGGATCCAGAGGGTGAGGCTAAACGCATCCACTGGCTCACCAGTCGCCTTCAGATGCCTGGATGCCCCAGGAGTTTGCGTTTAGGGGGGTTTGGGTTTAGGGTTTAGGGTTCTTCCTTTAAATAGATAGAATATCGGGTATAAGGGGATCTTATCAGAATATACCCAAAGCCATATTCTATCTACTTAAGGGAGACTATAAGTAAGGTTTTGGTGACGGAGGGAAAGTTCAGGGCTTTTGGTGAAGAAGGGTGAGAGGCAGGAGAGAGTCTGGGATTATCGGAGGACTTGGTGTTTGGAGCTTAGGATTTAGGATTTTGGAATTCTGATCCCTGAGCCCTTTGGAGTCAAGGCCATCAAATGCCGGATGCAAGAGGGTCCGAAGCAGACGCGGGCCTTTTTCTGTAATGTAGACCCCTAGTTAATAAATCCTTGCCCCTTAATAGGGGTCCTAATATTACGGCCCTTAAAAGGAGGGGGGTCATTAATCAGTGGTCTTTTTTTAGCAGTAAGTAGATTCAGGCAACAAAGTCTCAGCTCTCTGGGAGCCCTCTCGAGTTTTCAACAAGCAGGGATCATTTTGTCGTCAGGGGTGTCCGTTCCATGTGGCCTTTTCGTATTGTAGAATGCATTGAAATTGAGAAGGAGAGCCCTAACTAAACCAGCATTGCGCCACATAGATACTTAGGATCCTAAACCCTATATATCCATTAAATACCCTACATACCCCTTATATACCCTTCCATAACCCCTATATTACCCCTAGAAGGCCTACATTGTGAAGACAGGGCAGTTCTGGAGAGCGGATTCTGGCTTATGCAGTGGGACCTGGATAATAATAGCAATAGTAATATTAGTGATAGGAAACAATATTCAGAGTAATAGCACTAACTGGGGCTTCTTCGAACCTGCTCTAGACAGGTCCTGCTTTTCACTGTTCACCCTACACCCCAAGCCAGGTGTGTCCCTTTCAACCCCTATCAATCACCCTCCACACTCTGGCTGAGACTAAACCCCTAGACCCTAAACCCCTAAACCCTAAACCCCAATCCTTAACCCCTAAACCCTAAACCTCCTACAGCTTCAGCACTGTACCACTTTGGAAATTCCTCTCCTTACTGAGGCCGCTCAAGACTCCTGGAGAATTAAACTGGGTTGCTGTTAAGGAACTTAAATTAAGTTACTATATTGGGGAAACCCTATTATTTACTATATATACCCTTTATGGTAACTTAATTTAAGTTCCTTAACAGCAAC
>CAJNIZ010010981.1:0-11510 GCA_905231905.1 Symbiodinium pilosum | reverse complement strand
GGTTGAGGGTAGGGTTTAGGGTTGAGGCTTGAGTGTTGGGGATTCAGGGCTATTAGGGTATAAAGGGTATCTACATGAGCTAGAGTCAATGTTTACAATCTGATTACTGAACACGGCTTCCCATTGAGGAATATATTAAATGTGTCTAATAGCGCCTTGCTCAGCCTAACAGTGGCAGTAGCTCGGATAGTCCTTTAGTACCGCGTTTATAGGGTGGGTGCCTACAACCCAACCCATAGTCCCATAGTGTCTATCTTGTCGAGGTCTGACCTCCGGGGAATCACCCAACTCATATGGCTCATCTTGCCGGGCTGTGAATAACACTAGACCTTTGCAAAATATTGCCGTGCCGTTACATATGATCTGTAGGTGGAAACCGTTCCTATTCACTAGAGCTTCTACACGTAGCATCAGCGTTTGGGATTCAGGGTTTAGGCTTCAGGGCTCTCAGTTCAGGATCTGAAGATTTGGGCTTGGAACTCGGGGGTTGGGGTTCAGAGCTTAACAATCCAAGAAGTACGACTTCTCACGGGCTTGGACGCCATGTGCAGTCCCAATAACTTATATGAGCCATAGTCTAAACTCCTAGTATCCCCCTTAGAAACCCCTATAGTAGTCCCCTATATAATCCCCATATAACCCCCTTTAAGGTGTTCAGACTATAGTACATATATCAGGAACCACGGGTCTTACTTATCATTCTGCAACCAACGGGTTGATTCAAGGTGGCTACCTACAGTAACCTGAGAAAGATATGGGTGGTTGTCAAAAGTATGGTCCCTTTTTGGGTACCTGAAATATTAGGTGCCGTGTTATAATTTAGGGGTCCAAAAAGGGACCATCATTTTGACAACCACCCATATCCAAAGAACGGGGACATTGGCCTCTTGTTATGGGCGCATTGGCTACTTGAATGTTCATGCAACTAGTAACTTGTTGTATGTGAGCATATTAAACCCATTTGTACTCCCGCTACATATTTGTAAGTAGGATTCTAACCCCTAGTTATAAGTAGTTACCAAGGCTTTTCGAGTAAGCCCAACTTATACTAACCCCCCCCCCAACTGGGAAACCTAAATCTTTTAACCCTGACACCCTAAACCCTTAAACCCTAAACCCTTAAACCCTAAACCCTTAAACCCTAACCCCCTATCTGGAATTGGTGATCAAGGTAAGCTCCACATGATTGGGCACGTCAGGCTGCTGAGGATGAAACGAAGACCTCCTGCAACCAGAAAAGGGTTTAGGGTTTAGGGTTTAGGGTTTAGGGCTTAAGGTTTAGAAATCTAAATCCTATGGTCTACTGGCAATGAGAACAACGGCAATACTGATAGATAAGAGTCATACCAACAACAATGGAAACGGCAATGGAAAAGAGCACTAACAATGACAACCTTAAACTCCAGCTAGAGGGCTGAAACATTCTTCCCTACCCTAAACCATAAACCCTGAGAAAACTACTAACCTTAGTGACCCTAAACCGAACAAAAAACTAAACATTAAAAACAACTGAAAACCTAATAAGTCTAAAAACACTAAACAAATTTAGCATCCTTAAACACAAGCCTTACTGGGATGATTACTTTTGAACATCAGCTCTCCCGGGTGCGGTTTAGGGTTTAGGGTCGAGGGTTTAGGGTTCAGGCTTCAGGGTTTAGGGTTTCGGGTTTATCAACCCTAAGTCTTGAAAATCCCAGACCCCAAATCCCTGAAGTCCTCAACCCTGAACCTCTAATCTTCTAGACCCTAAACCCCTAAAACCCTAAGCCCTAAACCCCTAAACTCCGAAATCCTGAGTTTCTAAACCCTGCAGCCCGAGCCAAGTGAGGCCCTATCAATCTCGGGGCTGCGCGCGCTGCCAGCCCGCGACGTTCGGCGGCCAGCATCGGACCTTGACAGCGCAGGTGCATAAATGGTTTAAGGTTTACTGTTTAGGGTCTTAGCCCCATAAAGTATGTAGAATAACGGCCCTTTGGACTGGCTTAAGGATTTGCAACCATTGCTCTACCTACTCTTGAGGCCAGGTAGCGGTCCCTTTATAAGGGTTATATATGCGGTGCAGGGCCCACGATGAATCGAACAACGGACAATGCAAACTGGGATTATATAAGGTTTGTACGGATTGCAGGTTCTGGAACCAGCAGAATTAGAGTAGTGTTTTGGGGGCTGTATACTATACCACAGACATGTGATGAATACATGTTGTTAATACGGGAAATCACTCAGGCTTCGGCATGACCTTCGTTTAAACTCGCATGGAATTAAGGAGCATGTAGAGACCATTGTCCTTTTTAAAAGGTGGTTGTAGGGGCTGCTCTGCAAGTTTGGGGTAGGAAAGAGCTCTTGATAATAAACCCAATAACCCCAATTTCCTCATAGCCTGAATAACCCCTATACTCTTTACATCCCTAGTAACCCCAGACCCTAACCACCCCAATAACCTTTGTATCCCTAATAGCCAAATAACCGATATGGGCTCGTGTGAAAACCCCATGGCCACTCTTCCTATCCTATCTTAAACCTTATCTTTTTTCGTTGGTTATCGTTTTACAGGGGAGCTGTCTAATACTTCTGGAATTGCAAACCTTATCGTTTTTTTTTATGTATTGGCTATCGTTTTGCAAGGGAAGCAGCAAATAGGAACGCTCTTGCATAAATTCTGACAGGGGGGTTCTTACCCAAGCCCATATAACATTAATCACCCCCTGACATGTGGGTTATATCTTTTAATTGAACGGTTTCGGACTTGTGGGTTTTAGGGTTTTTGGCTTTGGGCTTTTGAGGCTTTAGGGTGTTTAGGGACTAGGTTTATAGGCTTTGGGTTTGTTAGGGTTGAGGGTTTGGCCTTGAAGGTGTCCGAAATATGTCTTCTTGTGGCAAAACGAAGAGTTGTAGTGGGGATTTTTTTGAAGACAATGCCTCCATAATCCTTACCTCAGGCTCAGAAGTAGCTAAAAACTTCATATGACTTCATATTGTGTAGAATTTGGGCCCTCAATTTTAAGTCCTTCAAATATGGATCCCTGAAACCTTACCAGGTCCCGAGAGGGTTTTTGGAGCCCGCACCAGGGCTCCATATTCTTTTGGCGGTTAAGGAAACGGATCGGAACTAGTTGAAGATCCAAAGCCTTCTTGCTCGCACGAGTCTGTGGCCGCCACAGACCTGCAAGAGGTGCTGTTCAGGTTTAGATGGGGGTTTCCCAAAATTAGGAGTACCTTATTAGGGGTCCCCATAATAAGGATTAATAGTATTTTGGGGTCTATATTGGGGTCCCCTTATTTAGGGAAACTACCAGATGAAACTACGGAGGCAGAATGCCGCCATGCAGTGTCACAGCCTCCAACCGCCATACTGCAGGTGAGCATGCAGATCGTGGAATGGCCCGTGGCCCCACGCGAGGGTACCCCAATTTCGCAGTTTGTAGAGTGCCCTCTCCGTCGCGGCCCTCTTCAACAGATTCCACGAGGACAGCATGCAGATCAAACAGCTCGGTGGGGTTTTGCTACATGTTGCTGGCATTTTATAAGTTTGTGCTATGCGTACCTATGGGGACTCTTCGATCGGCGGTGAGGATTAGTAAGTGCATGACAAGTTTTTGCAGCACGTGGGCAACAACTATCTGGAAACATGTACACTTCAGCCCGTAAATACTTACTGGTTCTTAGTCGGGAATAAAGACTTTCGAAATTATACAAAGATTCTATAGGAGGTATACTCCCTTATTGACTACTAAGAGCCCGTTAGAATATGTTGAATGAAACATAACGGGACTTCACAACACAGGCCTGCTCGAGGATCCTAGAGATATGTAGGAACTGCAAAGGGGATGGCAGGGGTCGAGCATGAGGATTTTGTGGAGTAACGTTGACAAACGCCTGAACTGGATCAGATGTTTTGTGGTGGGAGCTTACTTAGGGGGTTGGAGTTCACATCCAGCAGCAATTCAGAGACGGACCATCTGAATGCACGAAGAAGGGTGCTGATGTATACACTGTTGTGTCCGGCCGGACGTCTGCGATGCAAATTAACAGGCATTGTAGTCATCATTCCCTCCGTTTTCACTTATAGCTCCTGTAGATGCACCCAGAACTCTATGCCCTATGCAAATTAAACAGACCGTTCCATTCCTTCGGCGGCCTGGAAAACCTAGTCCTTGAATTTTCCCGCGCCACCCAGGCCTGTTGTATCTCCGAATTCTATGATCCTGATTAACTATGGATACCACTAAATCAGATTCCGGGATTGAAGCACACGTTCCTTGGTCCCTAAACCCTGCTCACTCCCATGCGAGCCATAATCTGAACTCCTACTATCCCCCGTAATAACCATCATAGAAGTCCCCCCTATAAAATCCCAATATAACCCCCTTTACGGAGTTTGATGGCTCAGGTGTAATTCCCCTATACATGTGTTCAGTTTTACATGTAGGCCCGGAGGCGGAGAGCTAGGGGCCCGGCCCAAACACGCTGGAAATGCGTCCTGCGCAAATTAAAACTACAGTTACCAACATTAAGACTAACTGTCTCCCTTAAACAAAGAAGCATTGGCTTGTAGGACGCAACCTTTATTCTGAGGAGGGGGAGGTTGGGGATTTTCCGAAATAAAGTTGGGCTGTGTTAGACAATACAACCAGATAATTAGGGGGGTACCTTTTGGGGGCGTCCCCATAATACGGATTATCATATCCTCGGGGTCCATATCGGGGGTCCCTACATTTAGGCATTCAGAGAGAGAGAGAGAGAGAGAGAGCGGGATACAGAGAAAAAGAGTGAGATACAGGTAGCAAAAAGGAGAGAATGAGAGAATCTGAGAGTTAAAAAAAATGAAGATAAGAATCCACACGCGAAAAACTACAATGTCAAACGTGGAAGGGTTGGCTCTTTGTTGGAATCCTACAAATGTCAAACGATTCTGCTACCCTTGATCTCTATTCAACACCCTTACGCCTAAGAAGCTCGCCCCAAGCCCGGAACCCCAAATCCAGAACCCTCCCAACATGGAACCTGAGACTGGGCCTAGACCAATGTTCTTCTCACAAGGGGACATATATGGCTTCTCTGTTATTATTGGGAAGGATTACCCTCGATCCTGAAGAAGCGCTCGCACCCAAAACTTCGTACGCTGGCTGAGTTCCTGGCACCTGAGAAAGTTACACAGCCTCGTTACCTACGTAAGCCCACACCCTAAAACATACGCCCCATAAGATTAACAATTCCCTAGACACCCCAAGCAATTTCAGACGTAAAAGCCTCCATATCCGAAAGCTCTACTATCCGATCCTAAACCCTAAAACTCTCAATCTCGAGCCCTGAAAGCCGTTATAACTCTATGCATCTGTGTCAGCTGGCTCCTCCTTTGCCGGCTCGGCGTATGGTCTTCACCTTGACTTCAAACCGAAACTCCAAATTACCGGGGCTTAAGGTTTGGGGGCTTTGAGTTTTATGGTTGGGATACACAATCGTGTTTAAAGGCGTGTTATTTCCATCTGCCGTGCACCACACATGTTCCCACAGCACCGTGCTGTGGGCAGGGATGCGGAGACTCCGTAATGGTGACAGGAAAGTTGGGGCGATCCTGATGGCTGGGAGTGGTGATTGGGTACTTTGCATAGAAATCATAGAATGAGCCTGGCCGTTGGGCTGCTCGAAATTTGTGCAACAGCCCAGGCTCTTGGCACAAACGCACGTGCAGATCCTGCTCTCCCATCACAGAGCCAAATCAAGCTTTGAACCAGTGCGGCTGAAACCTGCAGAAAGCCAGTGGGCTCTTCAAGATTTTTGGCTAAAACCCAGGGTCTTCGGACATAAGCTTTGGGCCACACAGCGGCTTGCGCAGCAAACGCCCATGCGGACCTTGCCATCCCATCGACTCTTTGCTGGTTTCCTGCAGTCTTCGCGCCTGGCAGAGTCAAAGCGTCACCCTACGAGGTGCAGCTTTGTGGATTGTGTTGGTACTTGCACATGCCAAACATCATTGTGAAGTACCGGTAGCAAGCTTCCAAGAACAGCGTACGTCTTGCCAAGGTTTCACCGGTGCCCAGCCCTTGGAGCACCACTATCAGTGATTGGCGCAGCCGCCGGGCGGTGCTATGTTTCGTCAAAGAAGCCGAATCAAGGTCCACAAGCCAGCATCACATGTTTGATCCGAATGTGTCTGTTGCTTTCAAGCCATGCATCCCTTGATCCAAGAGCAGTGGACACCGCGGCTTCCTACACTGATTTACCCACACTGCAGGGAAGCCTATGGCGGCTCCCCAACGAACTACAAACGTAAACGGACACCAGAGCAAAACCCAAGCCCATTAGCCTACGCTTGCTAGCCCTCGCGCTGCTCGTGGGCAGGTTTCGGCTGCCGCCGGGGACCCTTGAAACCGCGGTTGGCGGCTGCATCTTCTGGTGCATGGGAGGAGCTTGGCACTGGCAGCGCAGGCTGTGCCATCGCTGCAGAGTAGCCCGAATGGGGTTGGAAAGAACTTGCTACAAAGCAAAGATATAAGAGTGGCTTGAGCCAAAGTGGCACTGGTTTTGGGGTTTAGGGTTAGGGACTTAGGAGCTTTGGGAAAGGGTTTTGGGTTTAAGGGTAGGTTTTGTCGGGTGGGGCCTCACCCCTGGACCTTAAAATCCCTTGCTTTAGCTGAGCCTTTTGGCTCAATGCTCAGAAGTGCGGAAACAAGTCGAGATGAAGTTTCGTGAGCATCTCGTACCTCAAGAGTCTCTAGCGTGCACCCTTACAGAATAGTTCTGGTCATGCCCCACGAAAACAGCGGGAAACACAATATTGTGGGGGTACTCTACTTGACCTCCGGAAAAGTGGGAGGGGCACCAGCTTTGCCTTACTCTTTCCGGGACAAAAGCGCCTTGTTGCGCGCCCTTTCCAATTCCGTCCGCGGAAGGTTCATTCTATTCACAATATTCGGTCCTTTGAAGGATTCACAACCCTAGTGCGGATATTAGACCACCCCGCGCCGAACATTAAATATGTCCCCTAAAATACAATTCTCTTATGGTGAATATCCAAAACTGGTGATGAAGGACATCAACCCTAAACCCTAAACCCTAAAGTATTGGGGGCGGGAAGGCTTTAACATCAGCATGAAGGATGATCGTCTCTGAACCTCCGGCTTGTGAAAAGGAGCGTAGGGCATATTGGGAATAGGCTGACCGTTCATGACCTAAACCACTGAACCCTTAGAACCCCTAATTCCTAAACTCTAAGCCCCAAGATAACTTCGGACCCCTCAAACACCAAACTCTCAACCCAGGCCTGGAAAACCGAACCAGCCCACCTGAACCTTAAACCCCTAAACCCCTACTAAACAGTAAGTCTTAAACCCCTTTGGCCGACCAGTGGCCTGGTGCATGACCCTGGCCGAGACATCGCAAAGAATTCGCAGCTGCCAGAACCTCAAGGGCTAGGCTTGCGAGTTTACGGAATCTAAGTCTGTGGTAGTACCTACATTGGGCTCTGAAGTCACCCTAAACCCTACAGTGTACACATCTTACCTACATTGGGCCATTCGGAGCCGTAGAGGAATTGCATTTAGGGGTTTACTTCGACCATACAATGTGATTCCTTTTAGGATTTGGCAGGCTTTCGCGCTAGGATTCTAATGAAGATCCCCACGAACAGTACTTCATTTCAGGGTCTTCAACCCTACACCCTGAACCCTAAACCGTAAGACCAACCCTAGGTATGAGGGTTCAGCCATTGTGTCAAAGTATATATAGGGACTAGACCCTAAAGTTCAGGGATGGGGTTTCAGGGATAGGGGAGGGGGGTTTAGAGTTTAGAGCCTAGGGCCTAAACAAGTCCCAGCACCCTCAACTACCCTCCATCCCCAAACCTGGGGTACTCAACATTAAGGGCATAGAACCTATGTGAGCTAGATAGTCTAAACTCCTTAGAGGGGGTATATAGGATTTGGGGTTTAAGGTCTAAACCCCTTAAAGGGTGCTATTTAGGGTGCTATATAGGGGACTATTTAGTGGACTACCATAAGGGGGTATTAAGCAGAGACTAGGAGTTTAGACTATAGCTCATATGCAAGGGCACCTTGAGGGTCTACTTACACTACGGCCGTAGCTGTAGTGTTTTGAAGATTGTTTAGGGCTTAGTGACTGCTTAGGAGAAAGACCAAGAGTTTACCTGGACACTCTATGTCCTTCCTTTGGGGTTCTGCCCTATATGTATTTGAGTAACTTGTAGGGGACGAACAAATGTAAGACGAAACAAGGTAAGACAACCAGTGTCCACGTAGGGTTGAGGCTTTAGGGTCTGGGGTTAGGGCTCTGTGTTTCGGATTTGGGGTAAGACCCCTAAATTCCAGCCCCTAAACCCCAAAGCCTGAGGTTTCAGGATTTGAGGCAAGGTCAACGCGGCCGGGCCGCAACCCCGCACAATCAAAATGTGTGACTTCTGTCCATTCCTATATAGTTTAGCATCTCTATGATAAGAACAGACCCTCCATAAACCTCTGGGCAGGTCAACTCCCATCCACCTTGGATAGTTTGTCTTAAAAGTAGGGACCCAACGTCCATCCAGTAAAGTATACATGGTGAGGACTCCAGAGAGCGCCCATCATTCCAAAAGCCTGCATAGTCAGGCCTTGCACGGCACTCACCGCTGACCGGCTGGCGGCTGTTGCTTGCATGCGGAGCATTGCACGCATCTGACCGGCGGCGGAAAGGGAGGTAGCAGGCGGCGTTGCAAGTCCAGCCCGCGGCTTTCCAGGTGCCGCTTTTCATGCGACCATATGCATCCTTTCAACTTTCAAGTGATCTCAAAAGCCGCTCGAAGTTGCTAGCAAGACGTTCGCTGGCAGCAGCCTGCTGGGTCTTAAGGGCGATTGATTACATGTGCAACAAACGAATGAGCACAGGCACTTGCTGGCCCTCCTGACGTGCTTGTCGTATAAAACCCCATAGGCCCTCAGATCCTAAATCGCGAGTATCAGGACCCCTCCCAGCCTAGACTCTAAGCCCTAACTGCCTAACATAGGGGCCTGAAGAATTGCCAATATCATCCCATCAGTGGAGAACAAGTGCTAAAGGACATGGACTATGAAATGGCAACTGTGATGATACAAGGATTATGTAACCCTAGGGCTCCATGTTCCCCAAATAGTAGGTTACTAGGCTGTGTAACTATAGGGTATATAGAACTTAGAACCCATAATTTTGGTACCTGGAGCCTTAGGGTAATGTCGAGGCCTTAATACCCGCCAAGATCATCTTGCGGACTATCTGCGGTGCTCTATAAGCATGTTGTACACATAATCTAGGACCAAAATAACACTGGTAACTAATCTGGGGATCCACATAGCCACATGTAGGTAACAGATATATATATATATACATAGATAGATAGTTGTATATATAATTACATACAACGTTAGCAAATGTAGATATCATTTGTTTACTTGGATCCCTCGAGTTCTTCATGCCTCTACAGGAAACCCTTTTGACCGACTGGCGCTTGGCAGGGAACAAAGGTGGTATCTTGCATTAACCATCTGCCGTGCGTGAAAAGACGCCCTAAACCCTATAACCCTGAGCTCTAAGCCCAAGCCCCGGGCCCGAAGCCCCAAACCCTGAGCCCTAAACCGCGCAGCCCTAGGCCTCCAGCCAAAACCCCTAAACCCTGAGCCCTCATCCCCAGGATCCCGACAGCCCAATGCAGGCAGTATCTATAAACACTAGGGCCCAATGTATGTAGTATTTGTATACGTGGATCCCATTATTCATATTAAACCCTGAACCCTAAACCTTAAACCCTAAATATCAAACCCCAAGCCCTCAATACTAAACGTCAGACCCCAGCCCTGAACCCCTATACTTCGATCCCTAGGGTCAATCCTACTTGGAGGCCCATGGGACTTAACTTATAACTGGGGTAACCCCTATAAGCCAATTTAACGGGATTATAAGTAGGGTTATAAGCCCAGTTATAAGTAGTTACTAAGTCCCATGGGCCTCCAAGTAAGCCCTAAACCCTAAACCCTAAAACCCTAAACCCTAAACCCTAAAACCCTAAACCCTAGGTCGATCTCTGGGCATCCTGGCGGGAGATCTCGGAATCGGCCTGCCTTGGTGTCCGCCTCAGCGCCATGTAGAAGATGATGGAAGTTACTGAGGGTTTGGGGCCTAGGGCTTATAGGGTTTAGGATTTAGGGTCTAGGATTTAAGGTTTTCGGATTTAGCGGTTAGGGTGGAGGTACTAGGATCCAGACGTTTAGCTTCGGGGTTAAGGAGTTAGGTACGGCCATCTTCCCCAAAACTTGCAAAGCCTGGTCACGAAGGCGAACATTTGAAGTGGTAATAAGAGTCTCAAGGTTCTGAAGTATGTTCCTTATTCTACTGGCAAAACGACTAAGCCCGAACATGTGACCGGGCTATTTGCATACTGAAAACAGCTACGGTCACAGGGGTTAGGGTTGCCCACCCTCCAAACCTTCTCAAGCTCTCCTTACAAGGAAAAACCTGCACTCGGTATATAACCTACAAAACCCGAAAATCTGAACCATGCCAAATTCAAACCCTACACTGTAAACCCTACATCCTAAACCCCAAACCTTCAAACATAAACCCAGTACCTACCCCAGCTGTTCAGCTCCCTCCCAGAACACCAATGTCATCCCTAAATAAGTTGCCAACCCGAAATCCTAAATCGTAAAGTCTATATAACTACGATACACCCTACATAATGTTGGCTTCACATTAATGACTCTACCCACAGTTATAAAAACTGCCGCCAGAACACAATAACTGCTTCACAAGTATAACAAAATCGAATATTAAGCTCAGGGGGACAATGATTTTGATTGGAGGTTAATGATTCTTCAGAGATTTGCCAACCCTAAGTTTTGGCTGAATTGCTCTGCTCCCCCGCAAAAAAAAAGGATGGATCACTCGAGGGTGGATTCATAGATACGAAGCAAAGATTAACCTGCATACACCGCTAGTTGCCCCTATATACCCGTAAAGCATCATATAAGCCCCTATGTAACCCTTGTATGGACCAGCTACCCTAGACCATGCAAGCCCCCTCATTTAACCCCGACATGAACCAACTTTAACTCCCTTCCCCAATAACCAAGGCTAATAAAGTTTAAACTGTAGTCTCGAGGCCCAAAAAAGGAAGCCCAAAAAGGTTAAAGTTCTTCCATTGGCTAAGTCAATGAACCCCTGTATACCCTAAACCCTATAAACCCTATAAACCCTAAACCCTAAACCTATTGGCTAAGTAAGTTAAGCCCTGCAGAACACCGAGGCCCACGCCCCAGCGGCCTCGAGGAAACGCCAGGCGAAAGCGGCGGCCCGCGCGGTCGCCTGGGGGGCTTCTTCTAGCTGAAATATGCCTTTTAGGATTTAGGGTTTAGGGTTTATATGTGCATAGGATTTAGGGTTTAAGCCGTGAGGTTTCGGGTTTGTATGTGTGTGCATACGCACATGTCTACGTAGATGTGTGTGTATATAGACAGATATAGACATATGGGGGTTGTCCAATATTC
>CAJNIZ010010980.1:0-11511 GCA_905231905.1 Symbiodinium pilosum | reverse complement strand
TGCAAACGCTAGACACGCAGGTCTACAGCCGACCTTAGCGCCAGCAATAAGTCAACTTCAGACAGAGTAGTTCTGCAACTGTCAATGAAATGAGATATATGCCGACTGCCTCTCAGGGTCTGTAGTAACAGCCACGTATTTTAAGGTTGATAAGTCTTCAAGTCTTGGACCACAACGTAGAATCCGAATATGCAGATGCTCATCATAATGACCAAGAATTGTGAAGGCGATCAGCTATCCGAGTTTGTCTCTGACTTTTTTGCACAAGCATCCAAACATGCTGTCCAGGGCAATTGCTAGCCTTCTCTGGGCTTCAAACTCCATGCAGTACATTCAGAGCTGCCGCTTGAGCGTTATTACCCGGTGTCAGAACAATCCAGCTTTATTGTGTGACATCACGCGAAGGTGCTCGTGTGCAGCAGACAGCGCGCTTCTCATAACACAGGGCAAGTTAATGAATGAATTTGCAGACAGGAAGTTTTTGATGCTTCCAGATGTGCAGGCGCCTGCAGACGGACTGTTAGAGTCTCTCTCATGCTGCTGACCCTCCGCGTCAACTTCATCGGTGATTCCGGAGTTAACGCATGGACGTGAGTTTCGAAGCTGT
The DNA here is from genome assembly GCA_905231905.1 of Symbiodinium pilosum. Lineage (NCBI taxonomy): Eukaryota > Dinophyceae > Suessiales > Symbiodiniaceae > Symbiodinium > Symbiodinium pilosum. Next base: position 10,904 of record CAJNIZ010010980.1, on the reverse strand, counting down.
AGTGAAACCATGTCCAAGCTCCTGGTAGACCCAGAGCCACCGGCGTTTGCGCGTTCTTGATCTTGCTGGCAACAGTTTTGGTGACCAGAGTGTTGAAGCTCTGGAAGCAACTTTCATTTGCGTCGCAAATGAAACAGAACTTCAAGCATCAAGGTGCCTCGACGCGTTTCTGCATGGAAATACTTCTCCCACTGGCTTCAACGTCTGGATTTCCTGAAGTCTTCTTGCAATGGCCAGCAGAATGTGCCTATGCAACCTATATAGCAGGCCTTCAGTACCTAATAGCACGCCGTGGAACATCAAGCTGACTTGCTATGGACTTACTTCTCTCCAGAGCCAAGCCAAATCATCTGTTTGTCGTAGGCATGCCAACATGATGAAATAGGCTAAACAGGATTGACTTGTTCCACAGTTGGATCTTACCAAGTCTACAACGCTGCTACTGCTAAGAGTTTAGCTGCAAATCTTTCACATTCTCGGACAGTGCTGGAAAGCTGCAGCTACTATCTGACAAGACGAAGGCTGTTTGGGAGATTTGCAGCACTGGCGGCAGAGGCCACTTCGCCGCCTTGCATTACGGAAGTAATCACAGCAGGCAGCGTGCAGCCGCATGAGTTCTCGCCCTTTCTAGATTCCACTGAGAAGTTCCCTGCAAGTGCTCTCCAAGGCGGATTGGGGGTTTGCTTGGGGATGGCGATTCAAAGTCTTGCGGAGAGATTGCAACTCCGACAATTCGGGGTGGGTGGGACTCTCTTTTCACTCGGGGGCGCGGTCTCTCAGCTCACATCACATCTGCAAATATTCTCAGGCAAAAACCCAGTCAAAGATCTCCCGCGACATCTTTAGGGAGATGCGACTCTTGGGCAGTAACTGCCAACATCATGCTTTGTTTCACTGAGCAAGAAATTCAATTGCGAACACGTCGTCTCTATCGCCAAAAAATTTAAAGTTTGTGATTTGGGAGGACGGGAGGGGGGGAGTGATGCGGGGGCCTGTGAATGATTAGGAAAGGACGCTGGAGAGCAGATGAGAGCATTGAACATTTTGGAAGCCGCATCGGGATGATGAGTAAATAGTGTCATCATTCAATTGCTGTGACATTATGGTCCACCGTCGTGCAGGTCTCCTTCGAGGACATCCGGTAGTTTCCCTAAATAGGGGGACCCCAATCTGGACCCCAAAATATTATAATCCTTGTCATTGTGACTCCCCAAAATGGTACCCCGAATTTAGGGATCCCCCCATTTGTAGCCAAAAAAGCAGGCAGATGAGGTGGCTGGTGTTGATTGCTCTTTGGTGGCTTGGATTGGGAGCCTTACGCAGGCTTTGAGCTGACATGCTTTCGAATCCGCTCACTGCTTCTCTACATTGAAGTTTTGGCTTCAGCAATATCCAGGCTGGCATTAGTATTTGTTTTCAGCATTGACCACAGAGTGCAAGATTTCTGAATGCCACCAAGCAGCAGTTGCTAAGTCCACGTCTGTCCTTTAAGTTTGGAAAGTTTGTTGGAGGAGGTATCCGGCAAGATACGTGTGTGGCCGGGCAGATGCCACTCTGCCAAGGGCTGCGATAGCATCGACGCTCAACTTGGCAGCCTCAGTGCGAGACCCTGAAGCTGGCGTCAGTGTACTGGGCCAGTGCGTGAGAAGCCATAGCAGCGCCAGAGCTGGGAGCTCGAGATATCGCGGGAAGCCGAGTCTCGATCCACCCTTGTCACCTTGACAAGCAACAAAAAAACCCTTGCCCGTTGCGTCCTTTTCGCAACTGAATCCACAAGCTCTCGAATTGGGCGGCAGGATTTTTTCCGAGCATGCAGGACGAGGGCACCAGGACAGTGACAATGTCCGTGGAAAGTGGCCGCACATCTCCCTGCTCATCTCTGACGGTCGGGTGCCCTTGCCAGGTTTAAGCAGCTCCAGTTTCTTTTGTTGAGAGCAACGAATATGCCCCGAACACTGCGAAGTCCCCAGAAACCTGGACCCCAAGCCTAAGGGATTTCCAAATATGGCGTTTGCAAGATCTTATTGGAGGCCTTCATCGACAGACCGTCCAAGCTGGGGGACACCACGCTCTGCACAAGCACACATCCGTCCGGCCCTCAGGTTTGAATGGGCAATGCAGCAATTCACAGAGCTCGCTCCCACATCCTCGGCGCCAGGTCAACTTCATCCCCCTTCCGCGATTGTTGGTTGGAGCTCCTATACACTGCGGCGTTCTTGGGATCCTTTTTCTGTGTGAGGCTCGGTTGTTATGGGCGTGGATGCGGGCATGCGTTCTCTTGTTAGAGTACACAACACCCGAGCTCCGATCGGATCAGCGCCCCCAGAAGCCGGAGAGGACTTGTGTGCGTCACACCCCACAGTAACAGTAAAAAACTGGCCCAAGTCCAGTCTTTGCAGTGCTCGAAGCCGGGACCAGCGTCAGAGCCAGAGAAGCCCTCTCTGCCAGTTCGCTGAAGTCTGGGTCCCTTTCAGAGGTTCTTTCTATCCACATTGTCACGACAATTGGATCGGATAGAAGAAAGCGCTCAAAAGGGACCCAATTTCAGAGGGCCGCGCAAGTAATTAGATACGAGTAGTGAGGACACTGGCTGCAGGAGGATGGCCGCGCCCAAGCCACTTGAAGATACTTCCAATGGCAGGTACAGGGTAAAGGGATTGAGATGGGGTAGCACTCCTTTGCAGCAACTCCGGATACGGAGCTTGATCCTAAGTGTTTGTCCGTAAACGCAACGGCAAGGATGCTGCCTCCGTCCGCAGCATCCTTGCTCACAGGTGGAGCATAGTCGATTTTGGATTTCAGTTGCATGCTTGAGCTACTTTCATGTCTAGCTGTCCGTTTTGCACTAGGGCGGTACACACATGTTCTGTCTGTGCATGTCTGACTGCATTGTTCCACCTGTCCGAGCTATGGATGCCACTACTTCTCCTACCAGGTGGGGCAGTGTTTTGCACTAGAGCATCGGTCCGTCCGCTTGCTCCTGGCAGGTCTGCTTCAGACGTCCCTCCTCCAGAGGGCTGGCCTGCGCATGCTGCTCATCTGTCCGCCAGTTCGGATGCTGCAGCCAAGGCCCCTTCTCCAGCCAGGCTGATGGGCTCACTCTAGCTAGGCGCTAGCATCCTTGTGGCTCTCAGGTCAACTGGTTCTGGTCCTCCTCGCCCAGGTACTGCTTGTCCCGTACCTAAATCTCAGCACACGCCATGTCCTAGGGTCCTGCGGCCAGCGTCGGCTGTGCAGCCCGTCCATCGCTACAGGCAACATTGGGTCCGGAATTCCGTCCGCTCCCGGCCCACAATGGACCTCTTTGCTGGGGCCTCTGCTCCGCTTTCCGCTGCCATGTCTGCACTTGGTCTGGCCCATCTCGAGCCGTTAGACAAGCTTCACGGCTGTCGCTTCAACCTCTTGGATGACTCCCAGTTCAGGGAGCTGCCTGCTTGCGTCATCCGGCACCGTCGGTGCTGTGGGCACCCTGAGCTCCGTACTCCCGAAGCCTGGTGGGCCTTGCCCTGTCTGAGCATTCCACGGATATTCCGTCACCAACTCCGGCTGAGCTGTCGAGTCATCGCTTCTGCGTAGCCGAGCTAGGCATTTCTTGGCCTGGGGTCTGGTCATTCTCGAAATCCAGCCTCCACCCTTCTCTGGCTGGACCCATCCGTCCGGGCCTGGCTGTCTGTACATGCCACGTACTGCACGCACGTAGCTGCCTGCCAATTCGGCCTGGCCTTGTTCTAAGGCTTGGGCCTTTTGGTGCAACTTTGATGTCCTGTCACCTCTAGAATGCCGCTGTCCGCACGCTCCACGTTTCCATCCCTCATTTGCCGGCAAACGCAATACTGATGGCTCCTTTGCCACGCGCCAGACCGCCTGCTATCCTGCGCTCCTAGAGCGCTGCAGGGGAGGCCCGGTAGGGTTGAAACAAGTTGCTGAGCCAAAGGAGTTTGCCGATCAGCTTCACTAGTGAAGAGACGGTACAGCGGGGCGAATCAGACAGCAGCTTGAGGAGGTCAAGCAGTCGACGCAACTTGGACGGGTCGAGCTCGACCGTGAATTGCCGTGAATGTGTCAAAATCAAAGGACCAGCCGATCCATGTGACTTTGGCGGACAGAGCGGCTTTGCGCCAGCTCATTGGAACGCGCAGTACGCACAGAAGGACGACCAGGAGCGCAGATAGCAGAGGGGCGGACGATCGCAAAAGAATGGCCAAAAGGTCGTCTACATATATCTTGGCGGAATGGCGGACACGCCACAGGCGGCGTGTAAGGCGCACGAGCAAACCAGCAACGCGGTTCCAGTAGAAACCGGAGGCACGGGCACCAAAGTTGAGTGTGACAGATTGATACAGGGTATCTCGACGCCTAAAGCATAGCAGGCCCTGGTCGGACGGCTTAATGCGGATGCGACGGTGTGCTTTTGACACGTCCAGGACCAGCGCAGCAAGGGACTCATTGGCCGGGCAAAGAGGAAGGCATTTGCGAACGTCTGCAAGAGACGGATTGGGTGCCTTATTGGGCAGACGGGTGTTAGAGGTGACCCCACTGATGGAACTATCGACCACTAAACGTGGCGGACGGTCCGGAGACACAACGACGCCCAGCTTTCCGACGGCCGTTTGCGATAGCGACGGGTGAGTTCCGCGTCACCACCTGGAACCGGACGGATCCAACCTTCACGGAGCTCGGTTTCCAGCAGCTCATCGACTAGGTCAGCGTGGTCTAGGGCAGACGTCCAGGCGGAGCCGCAATGCTGCAGAGGGACGACCTGTTTTTGCGTGGAGTCGGGCGGAAACAGAACTTTGCATGACGGTATAGGCGAGCCAATGCCTAGTGGGACGCCGTCGTGAAGAAGCTGGAAAAAGTCCATATCTGGGTCATGGCAGAGTACGGACAGGCAGTGCCACAAGTTCAGGCGGAAGGGCGGGCCTGCATCAATGTGAAGGAGTCTTTTCTAAATATCGTGGGACTGAACACGCAGAAAATTTCGCAGGTCCGACTCAAACAAGGCAAGAGCCTGTTCGGACAGTGGGGGTTCCTTGCTAGGTGACACCAAGTCGGAAAGAATGCCCGACAGCAGGCCGGGTGTCTCCAGACGCTTGAGCCAGAGAGCACGCAGCGGGCGGAGGAAATCAGCCTATGCGGACCGACACTGTCCGTTGCCGAATATGTGTGCGATTTCAGCCGACATCTACGCGTCCCTCCGGGCCTCGACTGTCCGAAGACCTTCGCATTAGCGCGCCCCTTCCGCTTGCGGCCATTCCCGTGGGCTGCAAGCTGCTTCGCGTTGCGCACACCCCCATCACTGCCCTTAAGGATGTCCCGGAGCACATCTCATCTCCTCCCGTCGAATCTGGGTTCAGGTTGCTAACCCCTTCCGTCCGGAGAGGGAACTCTCGCCCGAGTCCCGGGAGGTCCTGCGCATGTGGCTAGCTATTGCCAGTTCTCCACAACCTTTCAGGTCCTTGCTTCACCGTCCGCTCTTTGTCTGCGAAGCCTCTGCGGACGCATGTGCAGACTCCGCTTCGGCTGGGCTTGGTGGATTTGTCCGCCTCCCTGACGGTAGGCAGGCGTGCTTCGCGCAGACTCTGTCCGCAGCACAGCTGTCTGACCTTTTTCCGTCTGACGCATCTCCTCAGCACTGCATAGCCGCCTGGGAGATGCTGGCTCAGGTGGCCCTCCTCTGGACTTTATCCCGCTTGCTGCCCCCGGCCACACGCCCTTTCACGTAGTTTTCCGCACGGATAACTCCCCGTCGCAATCCGCGGCCTGGAAAGGTCTGACCCTCGCGAGGGGCATGTGTCAGTTTCTTCGTCAATTTTGCCTGTTGCAGGAGACTGTCCGCATTTCCGTGCATCTGGACTCTGTCCCTGGTTTCCTTAATGACGTGGCAGACGCTCTCAGCCGTTCAGCTCCGCCCGCCACTTTGGGTTTCCAACCCTCTGAGGTCCTTTCAGTTCCTTGGACTTCCTTCCCTGAGGTCCCTGACCTCACGTTCTTTCCTTTGCCGTCTCTCATGGAGAACTACGTTGCAGCCTCCGTCGGATCCGAGCTCAAATTCTGATGGCCTTCTTCCCTGCTGGGTCGAGCTCTGGCTCAATTATACTTGGACTTTCAGGCATCAGAATTCTGTCCCTGCAGCACTGCCCGTAGGTCTGCCTCTGCCTGTCCGTAGGGCTTGCTTAGGGACCAGTTTTCTGTCTTGCCAACCGAGCCAAAAAGAGAGTGTGCGTGCATGTTTCCGTTTCTGTCTGTAGGATAACATGCGTTTAACATAGCATGCGTAACGGACTAGTTTTGGACGAACCTAGCGGGTTCGCCCTGCAGAATTTTCAGCGCTTCGAAGTGTTTGAATGCATGTCCGGGATGGAGAGTCCGCAATCCTCTTTTTTGAAGCCGCCTGCTTTTGCCGTGCTCGGCCAACAGCCCACAGCTTTCAGCAACTTGGAAGCCATGCAGCGAATTGTCAGTGAACCTACGGGAAAATGGAAGGATGTCATGGGAAACTTTCGGGTGTCATAACGCCTTTGGGACCGGCCTTTCAAGCTCTGAAGCATCATGAAAGATCGGAGTTGGATGCAGGGGCACTTGAAGGCAGGCGTGTTGGTGGCATGTATCAAGAGAGACGGAGGACTGGGACGTGACTTTCATTTTTCCTTTTACTTATACTGCAACATGATGGAATCTTTCTGCACCAGCTTCGACAGCCCCAGCAGTCTTCGCCGTACATTAGAGCAACTATGCGCACCTTTTGCTAGGAACTGCCTGAGCAGTAGTCTCAAGCACAGATTTCCAAACAAACCGGCATTCCCTGGAAGTAGACCGGAAGCTTGAGTGTAGGTCTGGCAGCACATTCTAGCGCAGCGGTCCAGGCATCTCTTGCCGTTCACCAGGATGATGATCCATGAGTCTGCTACCATTTTGGATCTTCCCAGCCACGCAGAGCAGTGGACCAGCTAAGCTAAGCAGTGCTTGCAGGCGAGAGTTCAAGCTGCAGCACAATCTGTATTTTCCCAACTCCCATATTTCACGAATTCCATTCCCTCCAAACCGAAGAGCATGAGTCCTTGAGAAGATTGTGCTTTAGTCTGTTTGAATTTCACGCCTTCCAGTGTAAGAGCCTGGGCATCCCCGGCCACGGAGCAGATGGTGCCGCCGTCTTTTGGGCTAAAGTTCAAGCTGGTTCTGGAGCAAGGCGCGCCCAGCGTGCAGAAGCACCAGGTGTAGACACAGAAATATGTTGGAACAGCATTTGGCACCCTGGGGATGGAGGTAGAAGTTGTCTTATTGTGAACTGCTAGAATTCAACCAGCAGGCTTGAAACTTGATCATGGTACTGAGTCGTTCTGCATCAGGTTTTTCCCACCTGGCGCTTGCTCCCACCTCTGTAACCCCATGTGTATGTTGTGCACTGTTATCTTGCTGGGGCGTTGGTGCGCTTCATACCCTCAAGCCCGAAAAAATGCACAGTGGGATTGACTGCAGGCACCTAATCTGATTCTGTCTGCGCGTCTCCTTCTCCGCAGGCCAGAGCTTGGTTCGGTGTTGGAATCTCGGGTTTGTGCATAAGAGTTTCAGCTTCTCATTGCCCTAGGTGTATCCCGGTATTCCTGGTTCCAAATTAAGTAAAATATGTGATGACTTCGATTGCTATGTGGGAATTGCTGTGCACGGGCAGTCGTGGATGGCAGGTTGATGAGCCAACGCATCGAGTAGTGACCTCGAGCGAATGCTACCTGACCAACGTGTAGGGCTTTATGCCACGAAGGATTAGAGTCTTTCGGTATTCGGCTATAACCCTTCCAGTTTGACATCAGGCCAAGGCCTTGTGCATCCTGCATCCATGCCAACTACTCCCCACATATCATGTGGCCTGAAGAGTCGACGCTCGACGCTGCAGCGTCACCATTGATTCAAAGACCTCCATGCCTCTTGGCCAGAAGATGTACCAACCACCCATAGTGCACTATCATCAACACTGGTAGGGAGGATTTTACATGCCTTGGTGAGGGCAGTCACATACATTGCTGTGCATCTACTGGAATGCACGTCAGCTCGTCAACCCCAAATACCACAAGACCCTGCGGTAATTGGAAACAGTGCAAGGGGGTCAGAGTGCTGATCAGGCAAAGCATGTGGTCATTTGCTCTACAATGCTCATGCTTGTTGCCTGGGATTGCAAGACATGTGCTGTTGGTGGAAGAGCTGGACTTAGATAGAAAGTGTTGGCGGCTTCCCGTTTGAGCATTCCTTCCATTCTGCTCGGTGAGAGCGACGATTTGGTTCACAGATTATGACAGGCACTGATCCAGTGCTTCGCAGTTCGCGGCTCACAGCTTCGCCAAAGCCCAGGAATCACACCCGCCTCGCTTCCCCCTGTTGTCGGTGGGGCTCCACACGCCGAAGTGTCAAGCATGCGCGGACCATAAGTGCCGTGCTAGCATCGGCCCCAGCCGCAACTGCCTTCTTGGTGCTTGACTTGCAGTGGCATCTTCTGCTTTTGGTGGAGACAGCGCAGAGTGACTGTTCGGAAGTTATAGGAGTTTTAACATTTTTGAGATGTCCAGCGCTCGCAGCGCCTACGCTTACGCGAAAGGGATCAGGGACAAGGGGCCATAGGCAGCTGCCCTACCGCCTACCCCGAGCTTGGTTGTTGCTTCCAAGCAGGCGTACAGCGAGCAAGCTTCGGCTCAGCCTACTGGTTGACATCAGGAAGTCTCATAGTCAGAGTGGCAGGAAGGGGTAGCTGCATGAGGATTAAGTATTGTCCCTTAAACAATACCAACCCAAGACAGAACACGATGCCCATTTCCTGCAGCATTCCCGAGCATTTGCTCGCAAGCTAGCAAAAGGATCTAGGGCCCGACCATTTGACAAGGATTCCTGAACTGACGCTTTACATCTCGCATTTGACCGCTTGTCATATTTGCAATTGTCTTTTTCAGTTGGAAAGGATCTTGGGCCACGAGTGCACATACTGTATACGACGCTAGGATACCGGCTTTGATGAAGCTGGTTCCTTTCTCGAATTCGGAAGTTGTGCGAATAGGGCGGCGGGCAAGCTTTGCCTGGTCTGCACCGTGTGGTCCAGAAGTCCTGGCTTCTTAGAGTTGGGCTGGAATAGGCCGCAGTCGGCAACTGGGAATCCGACCCGCGAGGCTTTGAGAGCTCGCGCATCAATGCAGATCTGGGATTCGGGGCACGAGGCTTGCTTGTTCGCTTCAGCTGCCACTGGTCTTGATGTAAATCCTCGCGCTCCCCCTGGAAGTGAATGCTGGCGCACAGCAGAAAGGCCATTTGCTGTGGGATGCTGCGGATCTTGACTTGGCAACTCAGCATAGATCTGCTGTTTAGGGGGTGTCCCTTTCCTGAGTGCCTGTTATCACGTAAGAGTGTTTGCGGATGCAAGTACACAGGATATCCTGCGAGCTAGCCCGCAAGCTATGATGCAGACGCTGCGCTGGTCCGTGTTGCTTGGAGTGGATACCTGCAAGACCTGAAATACGGCTGTCACACCTCAAGCAAGCGGCCCTGAACCACTTCAATGGAGGCCCTGCAGCAGGAACTTTTGGCATGTCATTGCTTACACAGGTGCGCTTTGCGAGCCATCTTTGCTTAGCTGGCAGCGTGAGAAAATCAATGTTTACCCTGGGGCCCTAGGGGGCAGGAGCGGTCTTCTTGCGCTAGGCGTTGAGGGCATGTGCCCTTGAGCTAGTGCGGCGACTGCGGCGCGTCCACATGTTCAAAAGAACATTGCTGCAGGTTGTGAAATGCCCGGCCATTCCCTAAACCCATTATAGCAGTTTCCATGTTCGTTTCCATTCTCCCGATATAACCCCGATATAACCAGCTACAGACCGACACTTTCTTTCGGAGCTGGCAGCCGAAACCAAAGGTCTGATAGCCTGCGCGTGCGATTTGTGAGGTGGAACTTGTGGAATCCGCCTCTTTGGCATGGGCCTTAGGCATGAATATGGTAGTTTCCCAACATAGGGGGACCCCAATATACAGCCCAAAGTATTATAATTCTGATTATGGGGACCCTCCAAGGGGTACCCCCCCCATATAGGCAAAGCATTTCCAAGCATTTCCAAGCACTTGCTAGGACTGCTAGGCTCTCCAGGTGCTGGAATCGATATACGGCAGGCATGTAAGCTGGCAAATGCTGGCACACTCAAGTACTGAAGGGTTGAATACCGGATAGTTTCTGTGCATTTGATGCATGTGCCTTTGTTGAATGCATTGGCCCTGACGGAACCCCACTGTCCTTCGAGGGAGGGGGGATGGCATTGGGTCTGGGCTCCATCAGCTCAGCGTGCCGCGTGTGCCATGAAGTGTCTCAACCAGGCACTGAGCAACCCTACACCCTCCGCTTTTGATGACAATAGTCCTTGGAAGTTTGTCATTGCTGTGCCGTTGGGTACTGTAGCTTCATATCTACGCCAACCACAAGCAAGTAAGGCAAGTTGATCCGGCCGTGTTTGCCGCACGTGTGGTGCCACTTCGAAGCAGATTCTGGTATCTAGTGTAGATGGGCGTCTGCGGCTTGAAGAGCACTCAGCACTGTACCACGGCTGGCTCAGGTGCTCGGCATTTCAGGGGGCCTTCTGCGTGAAAGCCATTTAAAACTCTGAGACAGCCAGATCAGGCCTAACACAAACCCTAAACCCTAAACGCTCTGAGACAGCCAGACCAGGCATAACACAATCATTTTTGTGGCTCAAGGGCTGGCCTGGGACTTACACTCCTGAAAACCTGAAAGGTCAGCTGTGGGCTTGCAGATGCCGACTGGCGGTCCTGCTACTGGTGGGACTCTAGGTTCCCGAGGTCTTTATTATGCAGGAAAGTTTGGTCAGGGTGCTGGACTTCCAATGGCATCTTCCCCATGCAAAGAGCTCGAGACCATAGAACTG
>CAJNIZ010010979.1:70310-97917 GCA_905231905.1 Symbiodinium pilosum | reverse complement strand
GGGGTCCCTTTCATAAGGACTATAGTATATTGGGGTCTATATTGGGGTACCCTAATTTTGGGAAACTACCATGTAAAATCTATGGACGTCAGGGCCTAATGTAGGTTTTTGCTTATAGGCCTAGAGCTTCAGAGGACCATCGCATGCCATCACATTGCCAGACTGACTCTCTGTTCCTGTCTGGTATTTGCCGTGGTTTAGGGTTTAGGGCTTAGGGTTTAGGGACGTAGGTATGCTTCACATGATCACCGTCTTCCCCGTCTTCACCGGCATTGCCTTTATTCTCAGTATGGCCTGCTTAAAGAAACAAAACTACTCCACAAACAATAAACCCCCACCCCGCCTCATACCACACTCCTTCAATCTGCTATGTTGTTGCATGGTGCGATCGGTTACTATTAAGAGGGCAGGGTGTCCATCAGTTATTAAGCAATGGCCTAAGCAATGTCCTGCACTAGCAGTTGTTGTGGGGTAGCAACGGCAGCAGTATCAAGGTGCCAGTCAAGTTTAGGGCTTAGAGTTCTACGTGGCACTTAGGACCCCTACTAAGGGCTAACCCGTAATTACCTAATATAGAACTATAAGAGAATCCCAAAGGGTTAAGGGTCTAAGGTCCAAGCTAAGTCCCAAGGAGGGTTGAAGGTTTAGGATAAGTCTCCTATGTAAGTAGTAGTCACCTTACCTTCTGCCTTCTTGTGGTAGCCTGCTTTGGGGAGATCATCTAGCAAAACCCACCAGACTGTAGAAGCCTGAAGAACTTCCAATAACATTCTGAGGTCTATTTGATGTAGCCTATACTATAGGTGGACCCCCCACCCAGTAATAGTGACTATACGGGATAATAGGGATTATATTAGGGACCTGCTATATTCTTATGATACCACTATTACAGGGTGGGGGGTCCTCCTAACCTATACTATAACCAGACAGACAAGCAATCCAGGACCACAATGTTGATAGCCCGACTCCGCGAATGTCGCGGCAAGCGCACAAGTGGTTTGCGCGCCTCTGAGCATTCTGCCCAGAGCGTTTAGCGTCCCGGGAATAGCAAGCGGTATTCGATCGTTACGGCTACGGTTATCAGTGGCATGCATGTCTAGGCGACAAGAATCCAAAACACAATTTCGAAATGGGAAGTTGATCGAAATTGGGGTTCCCTTAGAGACCCCAGGGATATGTGAAGACTTGCAGGATTGTATGGGGGATGCTGCTGAAGCTGCCCTACAAAACTTGTCAAACTTCGTGCTGTTTCAGCATGAACTCCTCCTTTGGGGAAGTTGGACTCTCTGGGCAGCTTTTGCTCTCCAGCTTTCCCAGCTGTGGCCCCATCAGCGCGATGAGACAGCCTGCCAATAAAGCTGGGTGTAGTGGCAGATGCGCACGGAATACTGTACTTCTTCAATCCCCTCCCCCTATATTGAATTTTCTCCATACATTGTAATATACCACAGTAGGACTATTTCATCTTAGGGGGGGTGCTGCGAGAAGGAGAAGGAAAGACCGCCACCGCCCACCGCCACGCGCCCAGCCACGGGGGGGTGGGGGGGGTGGCGGTGGTGGCAGCGGTAGTGGCGGTGGCATTGGCAGCGGCAAGGTGGTGTGGCGGTGGCGGTGGCGGCGGTGGTGGTAGTGGCGGTGGGGGCCCGGGGGTGGCGGTGGCAGCAGTGGCGCTGCCACCACCACCACGCCACCGCCACCACGGGCATGGGCACGGGCGCACGCACACCACCACCACCACCACCACCACCACCACCACCACCACCACCACCACCACCACCAAGTACTGATACTAAGAAGATGAATCATAGCTGTACGCACACTATATCAGCTGTAACAAGACAAGTCATGGGAACAAGAGAGCCAATAACAGAGTCAGCGCCTACTTCCATACAACAAGGCTTTCAGTACATTATGCCATAGCGAAATCAGTTATTTAGAAAATGTAAAGGAGTATCCCCAGAAATTATTATTACAAGGAGCAGACCCAGCAGCGAGCCCAACCCTCTGTAGCAGTGAGATCAGGGTGTAATCGGTTCATGGCTTAAACCCTAAATCCCACACCCTAGAACGCACCTGGGGTTTATACTTGCTTTAAGCACATTTAGAAAATCTCGAGGCTTCCTATGAACGATCAAGCAGGGTTACCTTCCCAAACACAGACGGAACCCAACGTAGGCTCAGTTTTTAGGGCGGTGGTCTCTGTAGGACCCACGTGAGGCCCAGATCCTAAACCGCGTCCCCTAAACCCTAGACCCTACGGCTCCGCAAGGAGAGGAGAGGGCGAGGTCAGACGCTCGCTGAGCAAACCTTGAACCCTAAAAGTAACCATTGAATTCCAAACTCTAAAATTCGAAGCCCTGACCCCCCCCCCAACCTGACAAAAACCCAACTGAAAGCCCGAAGCCGGAGACCCCAAAGCCCCAATTTCATGAACTTCAACATCTGGAACTCGAAAACCTCAAATCCAAAAAACTGCGAAAAAGCAACACCCTCAAGCTGAAGCCCAAAATCAGAAACCCAAAAACCTCTAACCGATGTAGGGGACGGAAGAATTTCCAATAAACGTGTCTAGGTCTCAGGCTTTAGAGCTTAGTGCTTAGGGATATTGCCCTCCAGAATGGAAAAGGGAAAATGAATTGACACAAGAGTAGTATGTACGGTTGCAGAATGCCTGATCACAAATATCATGTTGAGGTCTGTTGGTGCTACCCTAAACCGTACCTAGAACTTTAGTATTGGCAACTACTTCCTATAAAACCCTGTATGCACACGGGGTGACCATTCCATTTTCCATGTGCTTCTCCCTTAAATCAAGAACACCAAGCCCCGAACCCCAAATCCCTAAACCCCTTCAGCCCTAAACGTGCTTCTACATTACACTTTCATCCATCTAAATCAGCTAAACGAAGCCTAAACCTTAAACCCTGAACCCTGATCCCTAAACCCTAAACACTAAACCCTAATCCCTAAACCCTAAAACCCTAAACCCTCAAAAATCAGCTGGAGGAAGCCTGGGAAGCCATCGTGTAGCCTTCACTCATGGTCTCAAAGAGAGATCGTAAGGTTGGACCTCGCAGGATTAGGGTATAGGGTTTAAGGTTTAGGGATGGACCTCCCACGAAAGGACCCTAGGGATACATAGGCATTCTGAGGGGACTATGGGGATCCTCATTTGGGACTACATGAGGACTATTTGAAAACATGATGTAGGGTCTTGGGTGTAATGCAATAGTCTGAATGATAGTGAACTAAATCCTAAGCCCTACATCAAATTCATAAAATTAAATCAGCTCAAGAATCAAACAGAAGCTGGGCTTCTGAAAGGATTGCATCCGGATTATGGCGTAGGGGCCCAGATATGGGGGTTTCCCAAAATCAGGGGTACCCCTCCTGTTTTGGGAAAGTACCAGATAGTTTCTTCAAGTTATGTGGGGACCCTTAGGAAATGTTATCTTCACATGTACTCAGGCTTCTGCAATAAGTCCAGTGTTGGCGGCTTGCAAGTCTTGCTCGCACTGGTAACAAGAGTTCAGGCCCGAGAGGGTTCAGGCGAAGTTAAGCCTGCAGAAAAAACAAGCAGCTGGAGATCTGCTGTTCTTAAGGGGGCTTAAAAATGTTCATGGCTTTTCATTGGGATAGACTCGGTCATTGAACAAAACCATACCTGTTGGCATCCTTCATACCCTAGACGTTTCACCCTGAACCCTGAACCGTAAACCCTCAACCCTAAACCAGGTACTTGTCTGCGCGGGTATCTGCACCAAAGCCCAAGAAGCTACCCTCCCCAACCAAGCATGGAAGAACTTAGGCGTCACTTTTTGAAGGGCAGTACTGTTGCCTTTGTTGGGCCACTTGCACTTTGGAAGTTCCGTATCAGTTTGCGGCAGCGGAGCTAGAGTATCTGGACAGTCAGAATCTTGGGCTTTTTTTCTGGGTGTCAGCACGAAAATAAGACAACTTGTTCTGACAAGCTAGGGGGCGGTCGAATTCTTCCAAACAAGTTTCTATGGAGGTTTCCCAAAATTTGGGGTACCATTTTGGGGGTCCCCATGATAAGGATGAGTCTATTGGAGCCACCCGTTGCAGGGAAACTGCCATTTCTCAGCATACAAACTGCCGAAATGCCCCCAGCCACCCCGGCTCAACAGCGATGCAACAAAGGCACTCACCTTCTTCTTAGCCCACATGTACTATAGTCTAAACTCCTTAAAGGGGGATATATAGGGGATTATGTAGGGGAGTATTATAGGGCTTATTAAGGGGGATACTAGGAGTTTAGACAATGGCTCACATTACCCTAGGGAGAAAAAAGGATCCTGTTTACATAAATATGAGGAATCCCATGCCCCAAAAAGTATAAAGGATCCCTAACATTGATCCAGTCTTGGGGGTAAATTTTATGCAAAGCACAAAACGTGCGGTGAACATGAACCCCACAAGCTGAAGTCAAACCCTGAATCCTCAAAACGACCTAAGCCTCCAATCCTCAAGCACCTTAACCCCTAAGCCCGAAATCCACCAACAAAAAGAAAAAACTTCAGCCCAAGCACCCTACACTCCCGGAAACTAACATGGAAACCTAAAAAGGGCCCTATAAAGACTACAGTCCTTCTAAAAGGGGACTACATGGGTTTCCATGTTAGTTTGGGGGAGTGTAAATGATTTAGGGTTTAGGGCTAATCTTCGGGGGCTCAAGAGATGAGATGCAAGCAGGCGGGCTAAGGGATGCGTGTTGTGGATTCCATTATGTTGGGCCTCCATTTTCTACACCCCCACAGTCCCTAAACCCTAAACTTTTTAAACCCTATAGAACCCCAACAAACTATAGTAGTTTGCAGCTTCTCTGCCATTATCCCTATACACCCCCTAGTAGTTTCCACCCCTACATTACTTAAACCCTAGCCTTTCCCTTGCCCTAACCTTTTCGAGCCATCCTGAAATCCCCTGCCTGCTAGTTTGGACAGACGCGTGCCGGCAGAGACCTCAGCTTTGCGCGACTTCCAGGCTTACTTAACTACGTGGCACTTCGGACCCCTACTAGGGGTTAACCCTTAGGTACCCATAATAGGAATATAAGGGAATCCCCAAAGGGTTAAGGGTCTAAGGTCCAGGCTAAGTACCAAGGAGTTAAATCAAGGGTCCAAGTACCCCAACAACAAGGCTTAAAGGTACCTAAAAACCGAGTATCTGGACACTTGGACACTTAAAATTACCTCCTCGCGTTTTTTTGGGTTTTGGTGTTTATAACATGAGACACATGTTCAGTGGAGAGCGGTGGTTTTGCCGGCGAGCTTTTAAGCTATCAGAGGAGCCCTGAACCCTAAACTCTTAACCCTTAGCCTAAACCCTAAGCCCTGAACCCTAAACTCTTAACTCATAGCCTAAACCCTAAGCCCTGAACATAGCCTAAACCCTAATAGCCCTGAACCCTAAACTCTTAACCCTTAGCCTAAACCCTAAGCCCTGAAGCCTAAACTCCAGACCCTTAGCCTAAACCCTAAGCCCTGAACCCTAAACTGTTAACCCTTAGCCTAAACCAAAAGCCCTGAACCCTAAACTCTAAACCCTTAGCCTAAACTTTAAGCCCTGAACCCTAAACTCTAAACCCTAAACCCTTAGCCTAAACCCTAAGCCCTAAACCCGTAAACCCTAAGGGTTAAACCCTTCCCAGGCATCCAAGGCACCAGGTTCCGTCCATTTCTGTCAGTACCGGCCTCAGGCTGCAAGAATGATGAAGTTTTGTGTGTTTTAGGGTTTAGGGTTTCCAGGGTTTAGGGGTTTAGGGTTTAGCGTTTTTAGGATTTAGGGTTTAGGGTTTAGGGGTTTAGGGTTTGTACAAAACCTGCAAAAGACTCAACAAGGCAACCAGTCTGCATGCTTTGGAGGTCCAGGTCGTTTTTTGTAGAGGTCCATGTTAGTTGGGGGAGGGTGTAAGGGAGATCCTGTGAGCTTTGAAGCACTCACCCAGCAAAGTGCGTGAGGGTCTGGATCGGGAACCATGTGAAGAACCCCAATGCCAGGACAAATTAAAATTTCGCAATGCAGGAGCCGGCGCGTTCAATCTAATGCAGCAAGACCCTCATCCCTAGATTCCGTACATCCACATCAAACCAGATCCAGTTCTATGTGAACGTTGCAAGAATCCGATAGTCACCTCTCCAGAAGCAAGGTCCTCATCGGGTTTCGGATTTAGCTGGATTCATCTCGAAGCCTAGGCCGGGTATAAGTAATTTGGGGACTACCTCCTATGCGATCCACCATCTGGGTGAGATTGGGCCCAGGACCAGGTGCTTAATCAAAAATAATTGGAACGCTTTACGTTGACCAGGAAGTTGGCAAGCATGTGGCCACGCTTTCACCAGTAATTCAAGATACACTCAACACCAGAAGCAAGTTTTTTGCTATGTGTGGAGAAATGGCAATGAAACCCTAAAACCTAACCTTAAACCCTAAAACCCTGATTCTAAACTTAAACCCATACTCTAAACCCTAAACCCTAAGCCCTAAACCCTAAACCCTAAACTCCTCAACACAGAACGGCCAGGCATGGCGCCCATGTCACGAAGATCTTGAGGTTGCATGAGTTCGTACTGCCTGAATTACATCCAGCTTTCGCAGTGCTTAGGGACTGGGGCTTATGTTCACATAGGGTCTAGCATGTGTTTCTTAGGAGGGAGGGTAGCGCTGAAAGGAGGGCGTAGGGCTTGCAAACTTTGAAGTTGCTCAAGCAGCTCATCAGCACGTCGGGGTCAAGGTTTAGGCTAGCCCCCCGAAACCCCTCGACTCCGACACTCCTGAACTTCAGTGGAGTAGTGCTTTTTTGGTGGTTGAACCTAGTAAGATAATATTCCTTATATAAAATATTATACCCCAAAAGGAGGATAGAATCTAGCTCTATAATGGGTACCATAGTATCCCCAAATAAAGTACTACTCAGTAGGGTTTAGGGTTTGGGGTTGATGGTTTAGGACTTAGGCAGCAAAGCTTGAGGATTCCTGATCTGTACGTCGGAGCTGTGGGAATTTCAGACTTCAAGCGGTTTAGGGTTTAGGGTTTTAGGGTTTTAGGGTTTTAGGGTTTAGGGTTTAGGGTTTGATGGGACCCCTCCTCGTTGTGCTGAAATGGCGCAGTGGCTTTGTGATTTAGGCTCGGTGTAGTACCCTAAACCTTAAACCCTAGACCCTAGAACCCTAAACCCCCCAAACCCTAAACCGTGGGATTGAGGGCTTAGGGCTTGGCATTTAGGATTCATGTCAGTCCCCACCTTACTTCGCCCACGCTCTCGTTGGTGAAGCCCCGAGTGATGTTCCCAGACACATATGAGCTATAGTCTAAACTCCTTAAAGGGGGGTAAAAAAGGGGAGTATATAGGGGGCTACCATAGGGGTTATTAAGGGGGATACTAGGAGTTTAGACTATAGCTCATATGTGGGTCCTGTTATCACGCAAGTGAATAAGACAGTCTTCTGATCCGCGGCAAAAACGATTTAGGGTGTTTGCTCCCGAGCTTAGAGCTTGGGATTGGGGCAAATCGCCTGTGTCCTGTGATGTTGAGCTTCAATCAACTTTAATCCACCATGGTCAGCTGTCAGTGTCAGCTATGGTGATGGTTGCCATGCTTATCTGCGTCATCATTATTCCTGCATATTCGTCTGGCAGTGTCTTTGCCGTATTCACTTCTTCCACAATCTCAAATTAACCTTTGCAAGCTCTTCTACGCGGCCAATATGTTGAGGGCCTGATGGAGTCCCTGCATAATCTTAACCGTGACTTAGGTACTCCCAACGAGAAATGATGCCAGGGAGTTCAGGGTACACCTGGCCTACAACCTGCGCCCCAAACCCCCCAGCAGCGGCCGGCCTACACAGGATTCGAGGGATTGGCCGCATGTGCCTGGCTAAGACCGGGTTGCAGTTAAGGAACTTAAATTAAGTTACCATATCATGGGTATATAGTAATAGGGTTTCTCTAATAGAGTAACTCAGGTTAAGTTCCTGAACAGCAAACCAGTAAGATGGGGCCATGCGCTTACAAGGACACTTGTGGGTGTATAGAACTTCCCAACTCAGCTTCTATTCCCCTAGGTCCGCAAATGTTTTACAAGTACTAAACATTTGGGGGAAAATATGTTCCCCAATTGTTTAAAAACACTTTCCCCCATTGTTTAGTACGTCTGTAGAAGGGCCCTTTTCTGTGAGATTCGGCGTTTGGGGGTAGACTTGATGAATAGAAGTGTCTGCATAATGTCTCTCTCAGGTCAAGGTACCCAATAATCACATACTTCCCAAAACGTGTTCGGCTTACCCCGGTTGTGAGCAGGATTTCCCACAAAGATGATGTCATGCCATGTGTGTCGGGCCTCAGCCAGCCTCCGAACTTAGATATACTACTTGGAGGGTTGCGGGAACTTACGACGTAAACTTATAACCAATGTAAAATCAGAAAATTTCGCCAGGTATTCCAATTCTCAACACACTTGATTAACTGAATCCTTCATCTACTATCACAAGAATCCCGGCACGCAGCGTGTTGTTTGAAGAACTCTTCTGGTAGGCACTGGGACCTAGAGCTGCCTGACCCTTGGAGGTTTAATAGGGTTTAGGGTTTAGGGTTTAGAGTTCAGGATTTAGGGTTAGGGTTTGGTGCTTGAACATGCGAATGCGCAGCCTTGGTAAAACGCACTCAAGATGCTAAACCACAAGCCCCCTAAATCCGAACAACTCTATAAGCCCTTTGAACCCTTTAGACCCTAAAAACCTATAAGCGCTCCCAGCCCCATAAGCCAAGCACTATAGGCCCCGTAAGCCCAATGAACTCCATAAACCCCAAAAATATTAACCAACTAGTTCTACACAATGGCCTTGCTTGAAGACAGATGTTCCGGCAGTGAAGTCCTGCAGACATCTTTGCGTTCTTCAGGAACATGGCTACGCCAGTGTGGACACAAATGTTTAGGTTGACAGCTTGAGTTCAGCTTAGGCCACAAACCATGTTTCACATCACAGCTTTTGACAGCTGCCGAGCCGTCAATCCAAATATCTAGGAAACGGAATCTCATAAGGGGGGGTCCCAAGATTGCGGGTACCATGTGGGGTCCCTATAATCAGGACCATAGTATTTTGGGGTCTACATTGCCCCCCTCTCCCCCATTTATAGCCACATGTCGTGGGCCATGCAGTATAATGCATTTGTCATAGTCACCAGGGACCAAACTCACCCCTAAACCCTAAACCCTAAAACCTAAACCCTAAACCATAAACCCTAAACCCTAAACAGCTGGCAGGCAACGAAGCCAGCCCGCACAGTCCTCGACATTGAAACCTTGGCGGTGTTTCGATATTAGCAAGCAAGCGTTCCAAGCTCAAGATGTAGTGAAAACATGGCGACACGATGCCAGAGAACATTTCGAACGTAGTTTGGTCGGGAAGCACGAAAGCTACTTCACAAAACTTTGAAGAATCCTGCGAGCCGTCAAGAATTTTGCTTCATGCTAAACCCTAAACCCCTCTCAACGTACACAAGGGGCCTAGAGAATGACGTGCAAATATTTAGGTTCTAGATGCCTTCAACAGACGCCAAATGATATTTGTAACTGACAGCAGACGCTAAATCCTGACCCCTAAAACCTTGAACCATAATTTACCCCAAGGCTCCTATGTAGTTCCTTTTTGGGTCTGTTCTGGTTTTTTGGAAAGGGATTATAACATACTACCCCAAAAGGAACTAGATTGGAGGGTCTGGGTAGGCCCTTCCTATCTGACGGATTGGGCTCCAAGCTCTCGCTGCTTGTCATGCATCTAGACGGTGAGCAGCCTCGGTATCAATCTTTGGGCCTTATTTGGCTTAGGGTTAGGGGGCTTAGGGTTTAGGGGTACTCTTTTTTTTTAGTTGGTCATATATAAGCTTAGGTTGTAGGGTTGAGGGTTTAGGGTTCAAGGTCTGGAGTTGGAGGCAACAACATCAAAAGCTCCAAACGCAGGAGGTGTCAAACTTGCACTTAGTAATGCTCATAACTTGTGAACAGCTAGAGAACGAGTAGGTGCGGTCTTCGGTCATTTGTATGTCAAAGCGGTCGCAGGCTTAAGTCAACCCCATCCATCAGAGTCCACATGCACATGACTTAGCATATACACCGGGCCTAAGTACAGCTAGGGGGGAATAATGCCAGAAACCCGCGTAATCAATAGTGGAAGCTAGAAGAGAATATAGGATATGACCCACTCATATCGTGTGCTCTTCACTATCTGACTCAAAGCATGTGTTTCTCTGCGTAGTCGGGGCCCAGGACATTGGCCCGCATGCTTTTGGCAGTGCAGCCTTACAACTGAGCCACGCGGCTTAAGTTGTAGGGAGTTCAGGGGCTGCTGACGTTCGGCCTTTACCAGGCCACGACCTACTGGTAGCATGTAAGCTCAACGGAGCCCTATGATGACTACCGCCCTTGCACACCTATATGGGAGCGTCCAAACCCGTAAAAGCAGGACCCCCAATTAGTTGGAACCACCCGTACAAGCTGCAGTCTAAACTCCTAGTATCCCCCTTGCTAACCCCTTACTAGGCACCTATACAATCCCCACTCTAAGCCCCTTATAGGAGTTTAGACTATGTCTTCACTACTGCCCCCCCTCAGTAACAGTTGGATAATTATTATACTATGGTTACATATAGCCCTTAATAGGACCCTCAATATAGACTGTTACTGGGTGGGGGGCAGTACCCAAACTATGTCTTAATATGGGCTTCCGTGTGAGCTTTGGGAGGCTGAGCTGCGTGCCGCTGCAGCCATTGTCCCAGACAAATGAGCTCACCTGCAGGTTAGAGCTCGGTGTAGGGTTTGGGGCTTAGGGTTTGGGGCTTAGGGTTTAGGGTTTAGGGCTCAAACTTTAGGGCTTAGGGTTTTGGGGCTTAGGGTTTAGGGGGGAAGGGGTTTGGGGCTCTTGGGTTTACAGATGCCTTCGAGGGAGTATCTGGTGCTATATTCTAAAGTCCTAGCATCTCCCCTAATAACCCTCTAGCACTCCCGTAATTATATAACCCCCTTTAGGGCCTAAATGGAGTTTAGACTAGAGCTGGCAAGGTATTTTGCTCTAGTGCACCCAGGCCACTCAGGCACTTCTAGGTCAACATTAGCACATGGATGACAAGTCGCCAGGGTACAAAGAAGTAGCGAAACTCATGGGTTGTTGGGAGATCTTCAACATGGTGCTCCAACAGACCTAAACCCGAAACATTAAACCACTGAAAAAACTTAAACAACCCTAATATAACCCCAATATAACCCTAATATAACCCCATTATACCCCTAATATAATCCCAATATAACCCTAATATAACCCCAATATGACCCCAATATAACCCCAATAAAACCCTAAACCCTAAACCCTAATATAACCCCAATAGAACCACTACGCTAACAAGGGAAGCACAGGTGGGGGCCGATTGACCACCGGGGCTCACATAGGTTCCAACGTTAGCTTGTTCTGGAGGCTTAAACCCCTAGTAGGGTTTAGGGTTTAGGGTAGTAGTCCAAAACTTTAGCAACTAACACGCTAAAAGCCCAACTGCTAACAATTCTAACCCCCCCATTACGAACTCTATAGAACCCCACTGCTACAGCTCCTGCTACCAATGCTGTAGATCCCGCCTGTCCCTCCCGCATATTAATCACGAGATTCGCCAGCCTCTGCGGAATCTTAACATGGATGTAGGTGTGAGGGTTGGGGCTTAGGGCTTGGGGTTTGGATTTAGATGTAGCGTGTAGAGTTCAAGAGGCCTAGGCTTTGGGATGCGAGGTAGAGTTTGGGGATCGGGGTTCAGGGCTGTGGATTTAAGGTTTAGGTTGAAGTGCTGAGGTTCGAGATTTCAATTGGGAAGCACGAAGTGCTGCATCCATCTGGAAGGGTTGATCATCGGGCGTTCCACAATTATGGCTCATTTCAGGGTCCCTATATCAAGGGCTCTGCTGCAAGGGAGAAACAAGATCTTTGTTTGGTGCATCGTCGTCGGGCTTCTACACTCACAAGAGCCAGGCATGTACGTACATACATGTATGCATATGTCGTCATATAGACTATGGTACCTTGTCGGGTCCCCTAAACATTGGAGCCTGTAATATATTGTGGACCCAGAAGGAAACCACAATTTGGCAACCTACCATATATTGGAGGACATATCTTACATTATGGAGCGGGGGGTGAACCCTAAACCCTAAACCCTAAACCCCCAAACCCGAAACCCCGAAACCCCTAAACCCCCTAAACCCCTACATGAAGGGTGTTGTTTGGCGGGTAAGACTATCACATAGAATGCTATACCCCAAATGAGGACCTGATCTCACTCCGTGTTGCGGACCATAATATCACCAAACAAAGTGCTACTCATGATGCAGGCGCCAAAAAAGGACGACAGTGGACCTGAATTCGATAGAACATGCTACCGCAGTTCTGGGCTTTGGGGAAATTCGCTGAAGTTGCATCAAAGGAACTGTCACCAACAAATCCAACTTGAAACTCCAAAGGTTTCAAAACATTGTACCCCTGGACCCTAAGCCTCATGAATGCCATGAGGCCAACAACCTAAACCCCACCAACGAGTTTGGAGTTTTCGGAAGGGCCCAGACTGGATTGCATTGTCTGAGCTGGTGTAGATCTGGGGGCAGCTCACGTCACCACCTTGCATACTGAAACAGCTCATACAGTGTAGTTTAATAGGGTTTTCGAAGGTCAGATGGCTCTTGGGGGGATCTTCGGGACATATGGGGATTGGGGGGGTCTCCACTAAGGACTATATGATGTAGGGCTCACTTTTGGGGGCACTTGCAAGAATACTGCTGTCTAGAGTCTAGACATTAACGAAGCAGGGTTCCAAGTCGTCTCTGACATTCAGACAGCGTCGTCTGCACCTTTGTAGACTGCACTTGTCTGGGTGCGAGTGCATTTCTGAGACCTTGCGCCTATGAAGGGTCTACATACGTAAAGGCCTCCGAGAATTTGTTGCCAAAGTGTCGTACTGTTGGTATCCTAACTGTCCAGGAAGCCCCGAAGTAGCTTGTCAATGTGAACTCCGACGGTAAACTGCATCTCACGAACAGAAGCCACGGCCCAGGGACATATGTTGTAAACCACCATGGGGAATAAACTTCTCCAAGCCAAGCTGTCACACCACATAAGCATCCTTTTGAAGAACGGTGGTCTTGTTTTTAGTTAGGAGCTACCCGAACCAACAATTCCATGAAATGAGTCAAATAGACGACCAGATTGCACTGGGGAGTAGGGTGTAGATGATGAATAAGCTCAACTGCGTTGCTAGGGACCTTAAATAAAGTTGCCACAATTTGGAAACCGTGTTCTTTACCATGTGCCCATACTTTGGTAACTTAATGTTAGTTTCTTCACGGCAACCCAGACAATCTCAAGGGCCTCGTTCGGAGATCTCTGTCTCGTTGCTGCAATCCGCAGGATGAGCCGGGCCATCTTGGGATCTAGAGACCCACCTTGGGGGTGACACTGCAACCAATCTTAAGTGGGTTCATGTAGGTTTCAAGGTTTAGGGTTATGAGATCTACATAGGTTTCAGGGCTTGGGGTTACGCGGTACATGTAGGTTTTAGGGTGTGGGGTTTGGACCCATTTTGAGAGTCAGAGCACAGCTAAACTTAACTAGTGTTCATGTTAGTTGTAAGGTTTAGGGAGCAGGGCCACCTCGCGAGTAGGATTTCTGAGTTTCAACTAAGCCCTTTTTGTGGGTACTTCGGCTCTGTAGAGCAGAGACAGTACTTGGGGGGTTCTGGGTGGTCTTTGGATATGGGGGTTGGGTACCTTGGATATGCTTTGTTCGTAGTGCTGTCATCTAAATAGAGTCCAAGCACCATGCTCCTTACCCTCCAATTTAGGTGTTAGGTGTAGGGTTACAGGGTTTGGGGTTTACAAGGTGCAGAGCTGAAGGAAAAGGAGTTACACTGTGCTCAAGTTTCGCAGCCCGCAGCCCGCCAAATCCCCGTAAGTCCCAACCCTTAAAACCATGACTGCAGACCCTAAGTTGAAAACCCCGAAACCCCAACACCTTACTAAACCCTAAACCCTAGGCCCTAAGCCCTAAACCCTAAGCCCTAAACCCTAAGCCCTAAGCCCCTGCACCACAAAGTCTTAGCATCTCTCAGCCTCCTGAGCATCCAGCGTGTAGATGCTCTCATTTTGGAATGCTATCTCTTGGGAACCCTGGCCAAGGCTCTCGCTGTTTTGGGTTTAAGGTTTAGGGTTTCGGGATTAGAGTTTGGGGGTTTAGGGATTAGGGTTTAGGGATTACGGTTTATAGGGTTTGGGGATGGAGTCTGCTGGGCGTGGAGCTGGGACCAAATTTTCCAAACAATGGAGAACAGCGGCAAAGAAAACAAGAGAACAGTGGAAAAGACAATGGCTCATACAACATGATAGCCGGGTTCATATAGGCTTTTGCAGGGATTGTATGCAAAGACTAGACAATCGAAATAGGGGTTGACGATACAACCTACAATAACTTGGCGAAGATGATAGAAGTTCGAGATTGCTAGTTATCCAGCTTCTACATCATAGCCCTCTGCATCCCTCTAGTGGTAATATTGCGGGCTTCCCAGTCGGTATAACAAGGCATCTACGCCCACCCTAAACCCTCAAACCCTGAACACTCAACCCTTAAACCCGAAACCCCTAAACCCTAAGCCGCTAAACCCCTATCCCCCTAAACCCTAAGTGTTCTGGGTTCGAGGTTTAGCACCTGGGCTTCTGCTTAACACCCCAGATGCAAGAACCCCAAGTCTGAATATCCCCGTGCAAGTTAAACGGGAGCCTTCAAGCAAGAACCCCGACCCCAGAATAGGAATCCATGTAGTGCGAGGTTCTCTTCAACTTAGGGTGTAGGGTTTAGGTTGAGAGGGTTCTCAGGAAATGGACAAGTAATGGGCAGAAATCCATAAGCTTGCTTCTGGCATTTCAAAACCCTGAACACCAAACAATCGTTCCTACCATCTTGCAAAGACGTCCCTGGGCGAGACCCCGTTACATGAACCCACCTTCATCCGGATCAGCCCCCTTCCTATAAGTTCCCAATATACTATGTTCCCTTATTCCTTACTAGCCCCCAGTATGAGTATACGTATCTGACCATACGCTGCAACCACCCAGAAACCGCATGGTGTGCAAAAGCCTGATGCAATACAAATATAAGCGGTTCGCCAAATCCCGAGTCCCAACCTGTGAACCCTAAACCCTGCATCCTTGCCATGCTACTTACAAAGTAAGTTTGAGCAATTTCCAACGTGGCCTCCAATACCAGCTCTGCCGACTCTTCTACCTGCCAGGACTTCTATAGCTTCAGCATTTGAAGGTTTCAGGGTTGAGGATTTAGGGGTTGCCGTTTAGAGTTTCAGGTCTAGTGCTCATGAACTGGAGGGATACGGGTCTAACATTCAATGAGCCCTAGTCTGAAGTCCTAGTATCCCGCCAATTATCCATTACAGTACTCCCCCATATCACTCCCTACACAAACCCCAATTAAGAAGTTTAGACTATAGCTCAAATAGCTTGTCAGAATAGGGGCCTTTTCGGAACCGATCGCAAAACTATGCCGTCCTCCTTCAGGATTCAAGCAAGGAATTTTGATAAAAAAAGACCTAAATGGTGCCTGTCATCAGTTCGGGTTCTTGGAGGGACGCAAAAACCCAACCCCGTAAACCCCGAATCTGTTCTAGGAAAGTGTTCAGTTCATGTTTCAGGTTCACGGCACTCTTCTCCATATTCTAGACTCCAAAGCCCACATCCCTGCCACGGCGTCGGACGAGTTGGATTGAATTTTAGGGTTTTGCTACGCAGATATCTATTACGAAGTAGTGGTATCCTTGAGCTTGATTAACGATTATCTGGGACAATGGGATACTAGCTGGCTACAGGGTGTGCACCAAGAATCTGAACCCTTAACTACTCTAAGCCCTAAGCCTTAGGATCCCAAGCCCCCAAGCTGTTTAGGGTTTTAGGGTTTAGGGTGTAATTATACCTAGTAAGGGTGCCAAACCCTAAATTACTCTAAAAACCAAGACCCTTGCAGGAGCATCACCCCTCGTCCCCTTGCAGGGGTAGCCTTGACCTGAAAAACCATCCTCCGAACAGGCTGCGAGGACAGAAACACACCTGGGGCCGCGCAGACACGGAGATGGGAACGGGTTAGGTCCAGGTCTTCTTCCGTTGTTCCTTGCAAGGATGTGCCTTCAAAGGTTGACATTGCTGTTGAGCGCTCTTGGAGAGGAGCCCTGCGCAAGTGGGGCATCTGAACATTGGACACTTAGACAGCCTAGGGAACCACCCTAAACCCTAAACCCTAAACCCCTAAACCCTAAACCCTAAACAATCCATGAGGGCACTTTTGGAGAACTTCCAAGTCGAGCGCCTGTAATTAACTTTGTTAGTAGGCTGGGTCATGGATACGGCAGAACTGGTTTCCTGATGTGTTGGACTATGTAAATCCTTGGGCTTTAGTATAACAAAGGCGACTCACCTCCACAAATAACAACCCTGCCGCCCCAAAATAAATATTCCCCGCAAATTCACCAATGGCCCATGGCAACCCTCCCAGGCTGCAACTATCCATCCCATTCATTCCCGTATCGCCTCAGCTAAGGTAACTACCAAGGCATAAGTCAGTGCAATCGCAGTCCTACTGTAGTGATCTAGCAATATAGTGGTCTGAGTATGTAGCCATACCCTAAACCCTAAACCCTAAACCCTAAACCCTAATAGAATAGACTCATCCCTTTGGTTCAGGGGCATTGTGATTGACGTCAGGGGTGTTCCGCATCCGTGAATTTGACTGAAGCGTTGAGACCTAGAGTCCACAAGCCCTTCAAAGAAGAAATCTCTGCAAAGCCTGAGCCTTACACCCTCGACTCTATCTTTTCCATTCTTGGAGCCCGGGCAAAGCGGAAAAGCATCTCCAATCGCTTTGGCCTTGCCGTGCAAGTCTTGAGGCATCACCGCTTTTGTTCGCACAATAGGTGCTGCATCAGTTTAACCGCTTAAATCCCAAACTGACATGGCTAATATGGCTCCCCCCAAGGTATATCTGCACTCGCAACTTGAGGATCCACGCATGCCTGCATCAAGACATCTCCTGAATCCCCCCCAAATGAGCTATAGTCTAAACTCATAGTATCCCCTTAATAACTCCTATAGTGGTCCCAGGTATTATCCCCTCTATCCCTATATAACCCCCTTTAAGGAGTTTAGAACTATAGCCTAAGCCCTAAACCCCTAAACCCTAAACCCCTAAACGCTAAACCCCTAAACCCTAAACCCTAAACCCCTAAACCCCTAAACCCCTAAACAAGTTAATGCGAGCCCACACCATGGCCTCAGCATCACGAGCATTGCAGCTCAATGCCTTGGTCAGTTTAGGGTTTAAGGTTTAGGGTTTAAGTCTTACAGGGTTTAGGATTTAGGGTTTAGGGGTTTAGGGTTTAGGGCTTCTAGGGTTTAGGATTTGAGGTTTAGGGTTTAGGGCTTAAGTCTTATAGGGGTTAGCCTTATAGGGCTTAGGCTTATAAGGTTTAAGGCTTATCGGGCTTAGTCTTATAGGGCTTAGGCTTAGAAGGCTTAGGGTTTAGGGCTTAGAGGTTTAGGGTTTGGGGTTTGCGGCTTAGGGTCGGGTTGAACGAGGCTTACAGTTTCAGGTCTAACGCTTAGGGATTGGCTCGGGGCGTACCTGAACCCCAAAAGTAAATAGAATAATAGTCCCAGAACCTACAAATAGCCAAAAAGAGAATTGTTCTACATAATTTGGAGGTTTAGGTAGGGGTGAGTCAGTGAGAGTTTCGCTGCACATCTTGAAGCATGGATTTGAACTGAACGAGACAGGATGGTTCCGTTGAGCTCTAAATTCTCAGATCACAACTAATTGCAATACGATCACAAGGGAATTCAATTCCCGCTTATTCAGGTTCAGACTGCTAAGGTGCATGGAACCTATGTTCACCCAAAGTCATGCTATGACCACTCTACACGACGCTACACCTATCCCAATTTCGAGGTCATGTTCCAGGTTCTTTTCCATTTGATGCTCTTTCCTTGGAGTACTCTCGACCCTGAAATGCCCTGAACCCATATCCCTAAACCGCTGTATGTAAAAGCTTCGGCGCCAGTTGGGGTTGAAGCTTCCGGACGATGATTTGAAGTTTGGGATCTACAGAGTTGGAGGGGTGGATAACAAAGCGGGCACTGCTGTAGGATCTAGATTCTATGGCTTAGGATCATAGGAGCTATAGTCTAAACTCCTAGTAGACCCCTTAATAACCCTATAGTGGTCCCCTATATAATCCCTTATGTAACCCCCTGTAAGGAGTTTAGACTATAGATCATAGAGATTAGACGTAAGCCTAGGGTTTGGAGCTCTTTCTATTCCTGAGTTTGTTGTTCCCTCATAGACCAAGCCACCAGGTTCCCCCTTAACTAGCCTTCATTACTCAGCACGAATGATCCCTGAATAACCTTGGTTAAGGTGGAGCCTAGAGGGCTAGTGAAGAGGGTGAGTAGCCGGACCCTTGATGAGATTACCAAGCCTAAGCACAAAGCCAACATGATACGCATTGTCATATACATACACAGATCTACCGGCCCACTGATTCCCTGTGCCACGGTGAGCTCCTTTGTTTATGAAAAGTTCCACACTGAAAGCTGGTAGGCGAAACCCTCAACAAGATTCGAATTCTTGATATTTTAGCTTATGCTCCTCACTTCTTTCCCCTTAAGTATCCCCACTCCTCCACTCACTCTTCAGGGAAGCTGTAGCTCTCGGATGTCTCAGACCAGCTAATTTAGGTCTGGGATTTGGGTTCAGGGCTGGGCGTCTGGCTGCGTGAGCCCCATGCTGCCAAGCAAGAAGCAAAAGACACCAGCGCATCCTGCAAAGTGGGGGTTGCACTAACTAGGGGTCCCTGTAAACGCGGATATGGATATTATACTGCGTGTGCAGGTTTAGATTTGTAAATGGACAGGTGCCTTTTCTGGGGAGTTTCCTGACATGAGGACCCCTATTTCTGGATTCCAAGAGGCTGTAAAGGGCTGATGCTTCTGACTTCGGTTCAAGATGGACCTTCCAATTTCAAAGTTCGCATGCTTGGCATGAGATTGGGGGAAGACCCTAAACCCTAAACCCCCCCAGGTCACCTTTCCACTGCTTTTGTTTTGAACGCTTGGGTTGTTGTCAGGAATTTGTTGGCTTAGATGTCCGGGTTGGCCTTTGATGCATGGTGTTGTGTGTCTAAGACATCGGCAAAGGTCTGTGGTTCTGGGCTGCATTGCGGGTTTGGGCTTTGCAGCAGTTTTTCCAGCATGCCCTCGGGGGGGTGGAAGGTGGTAGCGGGTTACAAGCCAACAAGAAGGCAGGAGGAGAGAGCACCATTCTCATGAATTCCCTTGCCCAAATTGGGTATCAACGTGCTGTTAGGCAAATTAGAGTTTCTAAAGCTAGGGCAATCCCAACAATCGATCCCAACAGACTATAATCATCCCCACAAGAGGAACCACCCAAGAATGGACCCCCAGTGTATGTAAACACCCAAATGATTGCAAATAGCTGGGTTGCTGTTAAGGAACTTAAATTGAGTTACCATAATGGGAATATATAGTAAAGTATAGGGTTTCCCTTCCTTAACAGCCACCCAGTATAGTTGGAGAGCTGTGTTTCTTTGCCTCCCTTCCAACAGCACTTCATCACAGAAGGAAACTTAGGATTTGCTGAAGTTGAAGGGCTTAGAGGTTTCTAGGGACGCATTTGAGAATATCAGCCCAGGTGGAATCAGAGCCCACTGTTAACACCAACTTGCAGATCAAGTGTGCTGCGGGTAAGACTTGAAACCGAAGTCTGGGTGATCCTCAAGACAGGTATGAAGGCAAGATACACAATTCCTGATTCATGTGGAGTACCTCTCTTAAACCCAATATAATGCTAAAAACTCACCGATTGCTTCATACTCCCTGAACATATACTTGTACTAGTGAGAAGATTGATTTTCTTAGGTGCTGCCGCGTCTACGAATCTCTGTAGCAACTGCCCAGGCGAAGTCAATACCCAAAAATGAACAGCGAATCACAACCTGCCACAGTCAATATTTCCCATATTGCTGAATGGACACTTTGACACGGGTTCCGATTAGGGAATATAGTGTTGAACAAGCTCTTTTGGCCCACCCCTAAACCCTAAACCCTAAACCCTAAACTAAACCCTAAACTCGAGTAGGGCCCCTTGTTAATAGCCCAACCCCCCTTAGAGTAAGCCAAAAGGCCATTACTCTATGTAGTTTTAGGGTTCAGGTATTGACAATAGCTCACATGCTGGGAATCCCGCCGACCAGCAACGGGAAGAGAAAGCCGTCTCGATTCGTCGAAGACCATGGGCTTCAGAGCCCGTTTGGGCTTTAGTCTGCTGTATGGGGCCTAGTGTCGGATTCGCGGGCTAAGGGTTTGGGTGTGTATTGTAGGGGTTAGGTTTTAGGGTGTCGGGTTCTAGGGTTTAAGGCTATTACCCAAATCCAATAGAACGCAACATGGAAAATGGTATGGACACTTGGAGATTTACTTGATTGCCACTCAAAGCTTAAAGCTAAGTTGCCATAATGAGTATATACAGTATGGGGGAAAAAGCATGGTCTCGCTAGAAGAGCAACTCAATATCTACAAGGTTCTTAGCCGCGGCTCAGTTTAGGGTCGTAAGCGGGGTGTTCTGCTTACTGCAGCCGGAAAACCGCAGGGGCAGGTGTAGCATGGGTTGTGCAGTAATCTTTCCTAGCGTGGCGAGCTTCGAGTTTTGGATTCAGCGCTCACTTATGGACCAGCACAGCTACCATATGGTCCTGAGTTTTCAGCCAGAAGCTCGAGGATAAACTGAGGGCCACAGAATTTAGAGTTTTGGGCCTTGGGCTTAGAGAGTAAGGCTTTGAGGGTTCAAGGATTAGTGGCTTGGGGCTGACTCAGGGACTAGGGATGCTTTATCCGCTTAGGGGCATTGGGATTCTGTTTGAGAAGATCACTTGCCAAAAGCCTGCTACAGCGGGTGCCAACCCCACTGCTGTTGTGAAGGTTGCAGGGTGTGCGTCAAGAGATCCAGGTAGGTGACGCTGCACAGCGTTTTTGTCGTAACTGTGCAGCCTGCTTGCATGAAAGCAAACTGGGTCACGGAATTCAGAGATAGCTGGTTCCTCTGAGACCTGTTCCTCGGGTATGCTTAGGGTGGAGTGCCAGACATACGAGTAGCATCCATGAAACAAGCAGCGGCTACTGCGCTTATTTCTACATTAAACTCGTTTTCGTTGCATCACCATGCATCTGATGAGGGCTTCAGAATGTGTCTTGGTTCTGAAGTATCGTAGCTTGATCAAACGTCCGAGATCTTCCTGCTTAGGCCTCGCCCCCCTCCCCAAAGCACCCTTGATCTTGATTAAGTCACACTTACTTACTGGTTCTTAGTAGGGAAGAAGGAATTTTACCCTCATAGTCCCATGTTCCCTACTAAGAACCAGTAAGGCTGAGACAAGCAAGGCTGACGCGTCTGCATCCCGGTACATCTGCAGGCACCAGTACCTGCAAATGGCTTTTCTTGAGCATTCGTGTGATTGGTCATCTACAACGGCAGCACTGTTCAAGAAATCATTGGTTCAAGAACTGGAGCCCCTCGGCGGCCGTGCATACATTACATTTTCTATCCAAAGTACAGGGCAAACAGAAATCAAGAATTGAGGGTGCCCTGACCTCGCGGGAGACAATTTCTTAATACATTTTGTTTTTGGCTCAATTTCGTAATTTGGCCGTTTTTGGAATCTCTCAATTTTGGTCAAAATTGAATAGAACTGGCCAGGCCCCTTCGAGAAATTATAAGAAATGGTCCCATTCTTCTCCAAAGTGATAAAATGACCAGATTTCTAAAAACACCAAAATAAGAAATTGAGCCCATCAATTTCTTAATTTTGTGTTTTTGGGGAATTCAATTCTGGAATTGACCTACCGGCTGCCCACTTGTGACAAACATTGGTTGCCGTAGCCTAGGTGGCAAGATCATACTCACCTGGGCGCTTAACACATCCGTTGAGGCTCACATCCTCCTTATATCATTTCTGCGTAGGTCCATCCTTCAGATGTCAGCCTGCCTGTTCCTCTCTCCTCTTCTCAAATTCCCGAATTAAGAAATTGATATGAAGAAACTGAGGGTACCCTCAAAGTCAGCGGTACCCTCATCTGAGCGTAGCTGTTTCTTAAGCGGTGCTGTCACTGTACACCAAAATGGAAGGGGGACCCTAAACCCAAAACTTGGGTCTGCTAAACCGAGACTCTCCTCATTCGCAAGGGTTTTCAAGTTGAGATGGGCCCGGATCAGACTGCTCAGCTTGAGTCTTCCTGCGCTTAAGAGTTTAGGGTTTAGGGTTTACGTCTGGAAGATACCTGGTTGCGCTGCAGTTACCATCCAGCTACCAAGTGCCAAATTTCTTGGCCAAATTTCTTGATTGGATTTCCCGGGGCCAAGATGACGAGTAAACACAACTCCGTCTACACCTAAGCCCTAACCTCTAAGCTCTAGACTCCGAGCCCTAAGCCCTTGATCATCACGAGGTAAATGCAAAAGCCGTGAGCAAAGAACTTCAGAGAAATGGAGTGGCTCCCTTCGTTTGGAGGTTTGGGCACTCTAAGGGGTCCAAGGGATAAGGAGGTTGGAATTGGATTCTAGGGGTCCTCCTGAAGAATCGCAGAAGGATTGTTTCAGGAAGCTGCACATAAGCGACACATAAGATCTTCACATCGAACCTGATGAAGCCAATCACTCCGCATCACGCGAATTGCAAGCCTTTCAAAATCGGGTGTAGTTACAGTGTAGTTCTTCCACAGCCCCGAGTAGGTGTAAGACTGTATTCTGAATATATTCTCGTTTTAAGGCATATTTGGTAAACCAGTCCTGTATGCAACAACTGCTGGTTCCTAGTGAGGGGTTCATATCGCAGTAAGAAATGCTAGATGCATACCAAACAGCTGTTTCCTTTTGCTTAAGGGAGAGCACGCAGTGGCTCTGTATGATACTTCTGATATTAATCTTTCCAGGGTTCCTTCCTCCACTCCCCCTTAACGAAAACAGCTGGGGGCGACACCCGCAAGCCACGCAGCACATCCTTAGGAGGAACAAGACAACCACGACTCAGAAGATGCAGGATGAGCTTACAGTTGATGTTGAGAGCCTTTGTCCATTCTGGGGAATGGTGGTGACATGTACCCCCAAACTCTAAAAATCTGAGCTGGGAACCTTCATCCTAGGCAGATTCCCTAAACCCTAAACCCCAAACCCTGAACCCCTAAACCGTAGAGGGCTTACAAAGGCCCCCCTCTGCAGATAGCACTCCCTTGTTCATGACCCGTGATCAACGGAAGCCTGGCTATGCAGGCAGGGTTGGTTATATTGGGGTTATATTGGGGATAATGGAAAAGAAAATGGAAACTACTATAGGGTGTATAGGGTTTAGGGTTTGCAGGCAACTACCTGGTTCCCAGAAATCCAAGACGTGGATCCCTACAGCAGTCTCTAGATAGCTCTCCATAGTTGGTACTATAGCACGCGGTTCTGGGTTTATGGTTTAGGGGCTATTTAGGGGGTTAGGGTTTTATTGGGGGGCGGGTCTGATTCTTAAGCCCCCCCCCCCACCCCCCCTCGCCAAAACAAGTGAGGATTCTGAATATTCCGGGATCGCCCCATCAGAGCATGGATTTATTCCGTTCCTGTGTTGAACTTAATCCGTTCAGACTTCGC
The DNA here is from genome assembly GCA_905231905.1 of Symbiodinium pilosum. Classification (NCBI taxonomy): domain Eukaryota; class Dinophyceae; order Suessiales; family Symbiodiniaceae; genus Symbiodinium; species Symbiodinium pilosum. The sequence continues at coordinate 74,113 of CAJNIZ010010979.1, read as the reverse complement.
TCTATCCCAACATCAGGGGTGTAGGTAGGGGTTTGGGGGTGTAGGGTTTTGCGTTTAGGGTTTAGTAACGCAGTCCCTCAATCCTCACTAAACACCCCGAGAAGGTAGGGGACACTCTCCTACATCTTCCTAGAAGCCCTTCTTACAGGGACCATATACGTATACATATATACATATATATATATAGTCCCCCTTAAAGAGATAGAATATGGCTTCGGGTATAATATAATAAGCTCCCCACATACCCCCATATTCTATCTACTTAAGGGGGACTATAACCCTATACATAATTCAAACCGTTCAACAGAACCACATATCATGCTACATGTCCCCACTGTATCTGATCCCGTAATTTCCTAATCACAAGGCCCAGGTCCCTTAACCTCGGGTCATTGGCCACTTGTCCCTACAATGCGGCTTGGCAGCGCTATGTGCAGAAGTGCGAACATGGCGGCGAAGACCATGAGCTCAGACACCTCGTGCGTCTCGTCGTCGTCATCCTACGGGGATTTTGGCGGGCATGTCTTCTCGCACTTGGCAATGCCCATGACCTCCTGCAAAACCTTCATGAAACCTCCAAAAACGGATACCATCCCCCAATTGGCTGCAAACAAGGAACACGTCAAGCCTAAATCCTAATCCCAAGCCGCACGCGTCTGTCGCAAAATACAAGGCCCACATTCCTTATGAGCCACTCATATGCTTCGTTCATACCGCGTACGCCCTCCACTCCAAACCTTGCACGCCGAACCCCGAGACCCTGAGCCTGGGCATCCGGATGGTGGACGTAGAAAGCTTGCCTCCAACTGTCCGTGTGCCTGGGAGCGGTTTTAATGCCCAAGGCCCCTAGAGAGTCCAATAAACCTTACTGCGGAAGATGAACTCACCGGTAGGTGCTTAGTAGGGAATAAGGAATAATTCATATAGGTTCTGTACAGGGATTATATTCCCTTATTACTAAGAACCAGTAAGAAACAATAGATAAGGGAACATACCCTCAATCATGCTGAAGTCCCTGATACGATTTCAGGTACGTTCTTTAATGAAGGGGTATTGGGCGCTCTGGGCCGTAGGGTGGAGGTTTTCTTGCCTTCCGCTCTAGGGTCGTCCCTGCACCCTGATGAAATCCCTAAACCCCTAGACCCTGAACCCTAAACCCTCTGACTCTACAGTTTAGGGCTTCGAGATTGCTCTCAAGGCTTTGCTTTACTCAACATCAGGCGAGCTCTTCTTGCCAGTGGTAATGTGTGAGCAGCAAGGTGAAAGGCTTGCGGCTGTAAGCCTTATAAACACTAAATCCTAAACCCTAGCCGTATAAGAATCCAAAGTCATCCAAATAAACAGATCTGGTGCGTGGGGTGTAGGTTTAGGGCTTTGGGGGTTAACCAGGTATGTGCTGCACTAGATGAGCCATAGTCTGCAATCCTAGTATCCCTCTTAATAAATCCCATGATACTCGCCTATACAATTCCCCAGATAACCACTTTTAGGAGTTAATACTATAGCTCATATGGGCTGGGGCTTTTGACATGAAGCATTTCGGAATCCCAACAATATCTCAAGATTACTCAGGGATTATGGGGGAGCCTTGTTCGCCTTAGGGGGGCTTAATAGGGGAAATAAAGCTACATGGGGGTGGTTGTCAAAATTGTGGTCCCTGTTTGGATCCCTATTATAATATGGCACCTAATATCTAGGTACCCAAAAAGGGACCATAACTTTGACAACCACCCATGGAGACAACGTCCCCTTCCTGCAAGTGCTACCCTTCCGAAAGCGCTACCGTTAATCCCCTATGATCACCTGGTCAGCCCTAATCATACAAACCCTTACAACCTCTAAACCCTAAACCCGAACCCGAAACCCCAAACCATCTATTATGATTCAGATTTGTTATTGCGGCTGTCGGCAGTTCTTGTTAGGGGAAAAGGTTAGAAAGATTCTGTGAAGGGTGAAAGTCCCTGGATATCCGATCTTTGGATGATGCAAAACGAAGGACTGTCTCCAGGAATAAACGAAAGAAGAGTCAGCCGAAAAGTGCAGCCGCACCCCATAAAGTCAGGCTGATGACCAAATCCTGCGCAAATGCCAAGAACCATACCGCCAAAACTTTTACAAGTTCGCGGTTGCTTTGAGTTTGGGGCCTGAACCCTTAACCCTATCCCACAATACCCTTAGCGCCATCCCCTGACCCCCACAGCCGAAACCTAGGCCTAAACCCGAACCTAAAGCCCAAACCCAACATCAGAGTCCACCAACTTGCCTCCTTGAGTATAGCCACAGGGGAATGTCAAGTGATAGCTAGCAGGGCTTAAGGTCTAGGATTAGGGTGTAGAATTTAAGCTTGAAGGTTTGGAATTTAGGCTTTAAGGTTTAGGCTTCAGGGTAAGCAGGCTTTAGAGTTTAGGACTCCCTGGCCTGAAAAGGTTTACCATTGGCGTTACAACAATACTTGTTAGCAATACCGTACCGCACCGCACCGCTTACTGCACCGAACCGGCTGGGTAGAGAAGGAATCATACCGTACCGAACCGAACCGTTCCCTGCCTTCACCCACTACACTTCACCCCTGCAACACCTCTTTGCCGCCTGAGTGGGCTGGGTTTACACCCTTACCTCTACCCCTGCACCCCCGACCCCTACACCCCTACTCCCCCCCACACCCCTACACCCGACAACCTGGACCCCTGCACACCCATGCACCGCACTCGCCCCTGCACCTCTACACCCCTCGACCCCTACACCCCTACCTCTGCCCCCCACCCACACCTCCCCTACATGCTGGAACCGGGCCCTACTACACCTACGCCCTACACATCCTCGCACTCCCACACACCCACACAGACCTCACGGGTTGTTACCTACTTTGGCTGAGCTAATGTTACACAGGGCTGGGGTGGTGTGGTAGTGGTAGTGGTAGTGGTAGTGGTCGTGGTGGTGGTGGTGGTGGTGGTGGTGGTGGTGGTGGTGGTGGTGGTGGTGGTGTACATTTAATAAAGGAGACCATCCCCACGACCTTCCATGAGACCAGTAGACCATCATCCATCCATCCATCCATGCATCCATCCATCCATCCATCCATCCATCCGGGACATCACGCCATCCTATAAAATCACCATCACGCCATGCTAGAAGACCAGCAAGCCATGCTATTAGAACACGACCACCATGCTTTCGGGAAAAATCAGCGAAAGATCTCCTTCCCATATCAACATTCGAATAGAAAGATCCGAAAGAATCAGCAGCCCTTCTGAAATCCCTCTGCCCGAAACGACATGGAAGATCTCATCGTAGATCAAATCACCGAAGTCACCATCAGAAAATTGACATGCACAGAGAAATTGTGCCAGAAAAGGGAGAGAGACGGCGTGCGTGCGTGTCTGCGCATCAGTGGGGGTAATGCAGTGTCCATCCTTTTGTGCCGCAAATTGGGTTAGCGGTCTCATCCTATCGTCTGATTTCAAACGAGAATCTCGGGCCAGAGACGGGAGCTAACCCAGCACGAGTTCCTCCCAAAGGTACTGCTAGTGGCGTTGACCAAATAAATCCTGCACTCGCTGCTGAATGAATCTACTGTGAAGTTAGCTGTAGGTTGAACAACTCCGTTCACAAGAAATCACAGTGGCAAGGCAAATTTCGCCTTCTGCCGACTTCGACTTAGAAGAAATGTGTGCTACAGGTGGTCCTGCACACTTCTGTGGCACATGAGAGTCCAGATGCCCTGAGCTGTCTGCAGTGGGCAGTTGCCAAGTTGAAAGATCTCTCATGCATGCCAAAATGCGGAGAACAACATCATTAAGGTC